>WWET01010493.1:0-19566 GCA_011038615.1 Limnodynastes dumerilii
TTCTAGCGGTCTCCCCATATATATTCTAGCAGTCTCTCCATATATACTCTAGCAGTCTCCCCATATATATTCTAGCAGTCTCCCCATATATAATCTAGCGGTGTCCCCATATATATACTAGCGGTCTCCCCATATATATACTCTAGCGGTCTCCCCATATATATTCTAGCAGTCTCCCCATATATATTCTAGCGGTCTCCCCATATATATTCTAGCAGTGTCCCCATATATATTCTAGCGGTCTCCCCATATATATACTCTAGCGGTCTCCCCATATATATATATTCTAGCAGTCTCCCCATATATAGAGCAGCTATTACGGGGTATATGGGTAGAACGGCACAGCCTGAGCTGGGGACACTCCGGTATAGACACAGGGAGAGGCCATTGTCTGTACACATGTTACAGCAGCCGCCCTGCTCCTGTGGATTCTGGATGCCTCCAGTTCTGTCAGTCTCTCCCCGGTCCTAAGGGGTCTATCAGGAAGATCCAGTCAGACGAGTCTCGCTACAAAGAGAGAGAGACTGCTGCGAATCCCTGTTCTGTACATCAGATAAAGAGACAGCCGGCTGCAGGGGAGAGACAGTGTGCAAAGAGGAAAGACCACATTCTTCCATACCAGCTCTTACCAGCCTGGCACTATACATAGCACAGCCGTATATAGGGGTCACCCAGAACTGCGGGCACAGGGCCTGGCACTATACATAGCACAGCCATATATAGGGGTCAAACAGAACTGTGGGCACAGGGCCTGGCACTATACATAGCACAGCTGTATACAGGGGTCACCCAGAACTGCGGGCACAGGGCCTGGCACTATACATAGCACAGCCATATATAGGGGTCACTCAGAACTGCGGGCACTCACAGGACAGGGGGCTTGTCATTATAGATAGCACAGATGTATATAGGGGTCATCCGTAACTGCGGGCACTAAAAGGACAGGGGGTACGGGGCCTGGCACTATATATATGTACCAGGAAAGGCTGTACACTAAGTACCAGGATACGCTGTACACTAAGTACCAGGATAGGCTGTACACTAAGTACTAGGATAGGCTGTATACTAAGTACCAGGATAGGCTGTACACTAAGTACCAGGATACGCTGTACACTAAGTACCAGGATAGGCTGTATACTAAGTACTAGGATAGGCTGTATACTAAGTACCAGGATAGGCTGTACACTAAGTACCAGAAAAGGCTGTACACTAAGTACCAGGATAGGCTGTACACTAAGTACCAGGATAGGCTGTACACTAAGTACCAGGAAAGGCTGTACACTAAGTACCAGGAAAGGCGACATATCAGGGTATTAGGTAAATACAGCAGGGGCTGAAGTGTCCAGTCAGACACAGCAGCAGGTAAGCCACTCTTCTGAAGGACACAGAAGGACACGTGCTTACCATCCGCTGACACAATGCTGGCTGAATATCAGAATGATGGAGTATAATTGTGTCATGGAAAGTAAGCTGAAGGTTACAGTGTCCTTCCAGGTAGAAGACAGACGGTGCGGAGAGGAAGCGAGTGGCGCAGAATGTATAGATTGTGAAGGATAGATAGCAGATGGAATGTAAGATGATGGTGGAGAGCTGTCAGGACCTCTGCATGGTGCTTCTCCGGTGACTGAGGACCGTATTCACCCCTAAGAAACAGAAGCTTCTTATGTGCGTATATTTAGTAAATGACCTACTGCACATTGGTACAGGGCCGTTCCTAGAGGCGGGCGCGAGCCGTGCGATGGCACGGGGCATGCCCCTAGATAACTTAAAGGGGGTCGCGTCCTGCAGCCCTCCCTCATGCCGCGGTCACATAGACCGCGGCTCTCACAGGTGCCGGCCAGATCTGTTATGTGATGCGTCCGGCGCCTGTGAGGGCCGCAGTCTATGTGACCGCGGCATCATTCAGATAATAGTACTGGCATACAGGGCTCCTACAGGACCAAATCATTTGCATGGAATAACACTACACGCTATGGTGGTACACGCTGTGGTGGTACAGGCTATGATTGTACACGCTGTGGTGGTACAGGCTATGGTGGTACAGGCTATGGTGGTATACGCTATGGTGGTACACGCTGTGGTGGTATACACTATGATGGTACACGCTATGGTGGTACAGGCTGTGGTGGTATACGCTGTGGTGGTACACGCTATGGTGGTATACGCTGTGGTGGTACAGGCTATGGTGGTATACGCTGTGGTGGTACACGCTATGGTGGTATACGCTATGATGGTACACGCTATGGTGGTACACGCTATGGTGGTATACGCTGTGGTGGTACACGCTGTGGTGGTATACGCTGTGGTGGTATACGCTGTGGTGGTACATGATATGATGGTACACGCTATGGTGGTACAGGCCGTGGTGGTACACGATATGATGGTACACGCTATGGTGGTACAGGCTGTGGTGGTACACGCTATGGTGGTACAGGCTGTGGTGGTATACGCTATGGTGGTACAGGCTGTGGTGGTACAGGCTATGGTGGTATACGCTATGATGGTACACGCTATGATGGTACACGCTGTGGTGGTACACGCTATGGTGGTACAGGCTGTGGTGGTACAGGCTATGGAGGTACAGGCTATAATGGTACACGCTATGGTGGTACACGCTATGGTGGTATACGCTATGGTGGTATACGCTATGATGGTACACGCTGTGATGGTACACGCTATGGTGGTATACGCTATGGTGGTATACGCTATGGTGGTACACGCTGTGGTGGTACACGCTGTGGTGGTACAGGCTATGGAGGTATACGCTATGGTGGTACAGGCTGTGGTGGTACAGGCTGTGGTGGTATACGCTATGATGGTACACGTTGTGATGGTACACGCTATGGTGGTATACGCTATGGTGGTATACGCTATGGTGGTACAGGCTATGATGGTACACGCTATGGTGGTATACGCTATGGTGGTATACGCTATGATGGTACACGCTATGGTGCTATACGCTATGGTGGTACAGGCTGTGGTGGTACACGCTATGATGGTACAGGCTGTGGTGGTATACGCTGTGGTGGTACAGGCTATGGAGGTATACGCTATGGTGGTACAGGCTGTGGTGGTACAGGCTGTGGTGGTATACGCTATGATGGTACACGCTGTGATGGTACACGCTATGGTGGTACACGCTATGGTGGTATACGCTATGGTGGTACACGCTATGGTGGTACACGCTATGGTGGTACAGGCTATGATGGTACACGCTATGCTGGTATACGCTATGATGGTACACGCTATGGTGGTATACGCTATGGTGGTACAGGCTGTGGTGGTACACGCTATGATGGTACACGCTATGGTGGTACGGGCTGTGGTGGTAAACGCTATGGTGGTAAATGCTATGGTGGTACAGGCTGTGGCGATACACGCTATGATGGTACACGCTATGGTGGTACAGGCTGTGGTGGTACACGCTGTGGTGGTATACGCTGTGGTGGTATATGCTATGATGGTACAGGCTATGGTGGTAAAGGCTGTGGTGGTATACGCTATGATGGTACACGCTATGGTGGTATACGCTGTGGTGGTACAGGCTGTGGTGGTACACGCTATGGTGGTACACGCTATGATGGTACACGCTATGATGGTACAGGCTGTGGTGGTATACGCTGTGGTGGTACACGCTGTGGTGGTACACGCTGTGGTGGTACACGCTATGATGGTACACGCTATGGTGGTGCACGCTATGATGGTACACGCTATGGTGGTAAACGCTATGGTGGTACACGCTGTGGTGGTACACGCTATGATGGTACACGCTATGGTGGTACACGCTGTGGTGGTACACGCTGTGGTGGTACACGCTATGGTGGTACACGCTATGATGGTACACGCTATGGTGGTACACGCTGTGGTGGTACACGCTGTGGTGGTACACGCTATGGTGGTACACGCTATGGTACACGATATGGTTGTACACGCTATGATGGTACACGCTATGGTGGTACACGCTATGATGGTACACTCTATGGTGGAACATGCTATGATGGTACACGCTGTGGTGGTACACGCTATGATGGTACCCGCTATGGTGGTACACACCGTGGTGGTACACACTGTGGTGGTACACGCTATGGTGGTACACACTATGATGGTACACGCTGTGGTGATACACGCTGTGGTGGTACACGCTGTGGTGATACACGCTGTGGTGATACACGCTGTGGTGGTACACGCTATGATGGTACACGCTGTGGTGGTATACACTGTGGTGGTACATGCTATGGTGGTATACGCTATGATGGTACACGCTGTGGTGGTATACGTTGTGGTGGTACATGCTATGGTGGTACACGCTATGATGGTACACGCTATGGTGGTATATGCTATGATGGTACACGCTATGGTGGTATACGATATGATGGTACACGCTATGGTGGTATACGCTGTGATGGTATACGCTGTGGTGGTATACGCTGTGGTGGTACACGCTATGGTGGTACACGCTGTGGTGGTACACGCTGTGATGCTACACGCTATGGTGGTACACGCTATGATGGTACACGCTGTGGTGGTATACGATGTGGTGGTACATGCTGTGGTGGTATACGCTGTGGTGGTACATGCTATGGTGGTATACGCTGTGGTGGTATATGCTATGGTGGTATACGCTATGGTGGTCTACGCTATGATGGTATACGCTATGATGGTACACGCTGTGGTGGTATACGCTGTGTGGTGGTACGCGCTGTGGTGGTACACGGTATGGTGGTACACGCTATGGTGGTACACGCTGTGGTGGTATTATTCATACTAGAACCAGAAATGTTTTCCGTCCTGGGCTCTGCCAGGTCTAGAAACAACGCTGGTCAGTTAGGAAGTCTACATACCAGATAGGTGCGTAATTTGCCTCTTTAAAGACTGCTCGGAGTAGTTTAAGTAGAAAGAGGCGGCGTAATGCCAACTCCGGGAGTGGGGGGTTACATAAGGTAGCCCTATGGCACTCGTAAGTGCCATAAGGTACCTAAAAACGGGGGTGGGATAGGGATGGAAGAGTGAGTTAGGTGTGAATGTGGTCCTGAGTTACTCTGCCAGATGTCAGGGAATACTTAGGGGTAGGCTGTGGTGAGGGGACAGTTAGGTTTAGGGTTAGGCTGTGGTCAGGGGATGGTTAGGGTTAGCCTGTGGTGAGGGGACGGTTAGGGTTAGGCTGTGGGGAGGGGACGTTAGGGTTAGGCTGTGGGGAGGGGACAAATAGGGTTAGTGGTACACGCTATGGAGGTATACGCTGTTGTGGTATACGCTATGGTGGTACATGCTATGGTGGTACAGGCTGTGGTGGTATACGCTATGGTGGTACACGCTGTGATGGTACACGCTATGGTGGTACACGCTGTGGTGGTACACGGTATGGTGGTACACGCTATGGTGGTACACGCTGTGGTGGTATTATTCATACTAGAACCAGAAATGTTTTCCGTCCTGGGCTCTGCCAGGTCTAGAAACAACGCTGGTCAGTTAGGAAGTCTACATACCAGATAGGTGCGTAATTTGCCTCTTTAAAGACTGCTCGGAGTAGTTTAAGTAGAAAGAGGCGGCGTAATGCCAACTCCGGGAGTGGGGGGTTACATAAGGTACCTAAAAACGGGGGTGGGATAGGGATGGAAGAGTGGGAAGAGGGTTAGGCTGTGTGGAGGGATGGTTAGAGTTAGGCTGTGGGGAGGGATGGTTAGAGTTAGGCTGTGGGGAGGGGATGGTTAGAGTTAGGCTGTGGTGAGGGGACAGTTAGGCTTAGTGTTAAGCTGTGGTGAGGGGATGGTTAGGGTTAGGGTTAGGGCTGTGCTGATAGGTTGGTTAGGGTTAGACTGCGGTGAGGGGACAGTTATTGTTAGGCTGTGGTGAGGGGACGGTTAGGATTAGGCTGTGGTGAGGGAAAAGTTAGGGTTAGGCTGCGGTGAGAGAAAAGTTAGGGTTAGGCTGTGGTGAGGGGACAGTTAAGCTTAGTGTTAAGCTGTGGTGAGGGAATGGTTAGGGTTAGGCTGTGCTGATGGGATGGTTAGGGTTAGCATGTGGTGAGGGAACGGTTAGGGTTAGGCTGTGGTGAGGGTACGCTTAGGGTTAGGCTGTGGTGAGGGTACGCTTAGGGTTAGGCTGCGGTGAGGGGACATTTAGGGATAGGCTGTAGTGAGGGGCAGTTAGGGTTAGGGATCCAGGCAGGTATACAGATACAAGGTAACGGGGTGCAGGCAGGTATACAGATACAAGGTAAAGGGATCCAGGCAGATATACAGATACAAGGTAACGGGATCCTGGCAGATATACAGATACAAGGTAATGGGGTACAGGCAGATATACAGATACAAGGTAACGGGGTACATGCAGATATACAGATACAAGGTAACAGGGTTCAGGCAGGTATACAGATACAAGGTAACAGGGTCCAGGCAGGTATACAGATACAAGGTAACAGGGTTCAGGCAGGTATACAGATACAAGGTAATGGGGTCAAGGCAGGTATACAAATACACAGTAACAAGAACCAGATACCAAGTAGCAGATTTACATAGACTACAACAGACAGGCAGGACATTGAACAAACAGGGACCCTGTAGGGAGAGAGCAAGCACAAGACCAAAATCAGTATCAGAAAGCAGTTGCAGCAGACTATCCAGAAAACAAACCATATAACCTACATGGGGAGCTCGCCCGGCTGGGTATTTATACACTGAACAACCAATCAGAGCTGGAGAGCTAGGCACCAGCTGAGGCCTATTAATTATGCTAGCACCTGGAGTTGAAGCTATGGCTGTGCTGTTTACACAGCAATTTGGCTGCTTAGCAACACCATGATGGCTTTCATCCAGCCATCTGAGAGCAGCATCTTGGCTGCCTTAGAGCAAACAGGGTCTGATTGAGCAGCCAGAAGAGAAAAAGTTCATGCTGCTGTTAATGGCCCGGAATTAGAGCTGTGATTCTGTCTTTTTTTCAGATGGAAGTGCAGCAAAAATGAACACTGCACATGCTCACAACAGGAGCGAGCACAAAAAGACATGTGCAAGTGTTCGCATCGACAGCACTGCATCTGTGGAACTGGGAGTTCCACGATATTTAAATGAGAAAAGAGGTATTTTTCTCATTTAAATATGTGATGTGATGGTGTCCGGTGGCAGCGCATCCACCTTACATAGTGGAACAACCACAAGTACCAGCATGCCATCAAGGACCCATTGCGCCATATTAATGTCCCCAATAGTAGAAAATAAAATTTAGGGCCAGCCATTATATGTAAAAAAAAAACCAGTAAAAATTATATAAAACATATTACCTGCTTTGCTGGGATCCAGTCTTGTAAGCTTTTCATCCTGGGAGGGTCTCGGGGTTTCATCCCGGCGCTAATGAATGTTCTTCTCTCATTGGATCATATTTATTCCCTTGGCCAAACGTTTCTAAAACTCTGAATCCGGGCAAATATCACACACGAGTCCAAAGTAGGTCTTTGAGAGTCAGCCCTCTGAACTTAATAATATGGTAAATAGTCCTGAATTCCATCTGCATTTAGATCTGGATTGGGTACGCTAGTCTTGTCATGCCATCACTGTACATGGCTCCTCCTCTTCCCTCAGAAAACGCTGTTTAGAACGCAAGCCACTAGGAGTCAGGTTGTGTGTGTGCTCTCCTGTACTCCTCGTGGTCAGTTGGTTTATGCTCATGTGCCCAGGCTCTGTCTAGTTACGCCCTGTTGTCTTAGCTCATCTCCCCTGGTCTTGATAAAGCCAATCCTCCCACTTCCTCCTTTCCAGATTATTATTCTTCCAGCCAGTAATCTATGTCTACTGTTTGGCTACTCTTGTACTGATTTTCTTATTTGCTACTTGTGAAGCATTATGGGCTTGTTCTGACCTCGCATTTTTCTCATCTTCTGCCTCTTACAATTCTAATACCACCACCTGGTCCAGCTGCCCTTATTAACCTTGATCCTGATTCTAGATATCTACAATGGCAATGGTGGCTAGCAGATGGCATTAGAAGATGAAGGAAAGTAATGACGTGTGGTGATGGTAGATGGTGCTTTATGGATGGCAGATAAAAGATAGTGAAAGGTGCTGGCTCATGACAGAGTGATGGCAGCACATTTGAAGGATGTTGATGGCAGATGATGATGGATGGCCATGGTGTCAAAGGATTGTTGCTGGTGGTGACAGATGGTGATGATAGATAGTGGTGTGGATGAGGATCGTGGATATTAGAGGTGGATGGTGAAGACAGGTGGTGCCTGGTAGATGATAAATGGTGGCTGGTAGATGGTGGATGAAGGAAGGTGATGGTATAGTGGGGTGGTGGATGGTGATGATGGATGTCAGATGGTGGCAGCTGATGGTTATGGCTGATGGGAGATGGAAGATGGTGGTGGTAGATGAGGATGGTGGATTGTATTGGTGGATGGATATGAAGGATGTCAGATAGTTAATAGCATAAAGGTTGATTATGGCATATGGGTGATAACGGATGGTGATGGTGGATAGTGGGGATAAATGGTGATGGCAAATGATGGTGGATGATGGTGGTAGGTGATAGTAGATTGTGAATAGTTATGCCATACGGTGGTTGCAGATGATGATGATGGAAGACCGATGGTGATGGTGGCAGGTAATGGTAGATAGTGAATGGTGATTGGTGGTTATGGAAGATGTTATTGGCGTAAGATGATAAGAGATGGTTATGGCAGAAGGGTAAAAATGGAGGCTAATAGTGAATGGTGCGGATGTATGTGTTACGGCACACCAGGATTACCCCCGAGGTACCGGTGTGGCCCAGGAGAGGAACTCCGGTTTTACCGGTGAAGTACCGGAGTGCCCTCGACAAGATCCCACAGAAGTGCCGGGCAAGTTTCCGGATAAAACTCGTAACCACCCGGAGGTTCTTCACCAGAGCCCCTGAAGGTGGGGATGGACTGTGCCCCCCCGGGGGCGTGGTCGTACTCCGTTGAACTTGGACCCGGAGGAGAGAAAGAAAGGCACCACACAGTGAAACCCCGAGAGGACTGAGAACAACAAATACGAGGGAGAAGGACCGGTAAGTAGGCACTTACCGGGAGACAAACTACAGAGAACACCGAGACGCAAGACAGCGGACTGAGGGGGATCACGCAACAGGACAGAAGAGACGAACGGGACTAACAAGGACTGACACTCACTCACACAACCAGAGGTTACCCCCGAGGGGGTAAACAAACACTAACACACGGGAGAGGTCAGGTGACAAAACGAGCAGGGAGTAACAAGCAGGTGGGAGAAAGGCAGGACCTGGTAACAAGAGGGTTAACAAGGAAGGTACAAGGCAAGGACAGGCTGGGGCGCTCAGAAATCACTAGGCACAGGGCACTAGGCAAACAGACAAGGAAAGAGCAGGCTACAGTGGCTGAGAACAGACTCTATAACCGGCGCTGAATGATGAGGGAAAGCGCCTTAAATAGGTGTGGGGAAGAGCTGATAGGCTGAGGGGACGGACAGCCCAGGAAGCGGAGAGAAAAAAGGTAAACAATTAGGAGAGACTGAACACGTGGGCTGCCTGCCTACAGCAGCGGCGCCCACGTGTAGCGGGTAACTAGGACGCCGTTGCTATGCAGGGCGTCGGAAGGGGAAGTCCCCCGGACACCTGCAGTGCAGCGTACACGCTGCGAAAGTGTCTGGGCGCCGGAGAGGATATCGGGGCAGCTGGCCTGGCCGCACGAGCGACAGCGGCCCTAACACATGACCAGTGTTTGAATCAACGTTTGCAGATCTATGTTGAGTTATATCTTATGGATTAAGTATACTACAGTGCTGTATTCCATTGTTTTCTTTTCTTTTATTATTAGGAGCAGGTCCCTAATTGAGAGCTTTATTTTGCGAGATGTCTCTAAGTCTCCAGAATAGCTACTCTGGAACAGCACCCCCTCTCAGCTGCTATGCCAGACATGCTTCCAAACAAACACACACAAGATGGTGGTTGCTCAAATCAATTTATAAGTTAATCTAGAACAGGTGCTAGAAAGGTAGAAAGGCAGCTGCTAGATATAATTCACACAGATACAAAAAAAAGTCACTCCAGCCCTCTAAAATTAACCAGTAACTAACCATGGGCCAGATCCTGAGCTAAGCACGCCGATGACGTCAATTTGGGTATTAGTATTTACTGCGCATGCGCACAGCAGATGTTACGCCACATAACTCCCAGCGTAAATATGAAGGAAGGGGCGGGGGCATCAATACGACACCTGTAATTACGCATTGGAGGCATTGGACAGTATGGGCCGGGTTAGGCCATCACGTACGTAAATCCATCTATAGAAAGTTAAGGCAGGGTTTAGGCAGCGTAAAATGGCCAAAGTACGTACAACCGAGGGGAGTGCCTAGGGGGGTGCATAGAAATTACGCTAGCGTAAATACGTAAATACGCTATGCGATCTAACGTAACAGCCACTTAGGTCTAGATCTACCCTCATGTCGCTTACAAGACTTCTCTGTTTTGCTGTTTTGGTGGTCCTAACTCTAATACTGCCAGAGTTCCAGACTTTGGGTCATATATTACCTTATAGAATGTAAGCCCTCCACCCCCTACAGTCTCATCAGTATTAATTTTTGAATTATACGATATATATTTGTCTTATTGTCATCATTTTCTCATTACTTTGTTCTACTCTGTATGTCATGTTATGTTTACGCAATGTTTAATTTATGTTTATCCACTGCTACCTGTATGGTGCTGTAACCTTTTGTGGTAGTTCATAATTACAGGTTAATAATAAATAATAATAATAATAATAATAATAATAATAATTTAAAATACAATATATGTGTTATGTGTAAATGTATTAGTTAAACTCAACAAAGAACATTTCTTTCTATTTAACAATTTGTTGTCATCAGGGGCGTTTTAAGAAATGAGGGAGCTCCCCCTCCATCTCCTAAGGCCTCCAAACCCCCTCCCCCCACAGCGCCCCTATGTATAGCTATATACTGTACATAGATTTTGGTGCAGCGTGTGCCATGGGGCCTGCACCCTTTATAGATATGCCAATGGATGTCATTTTTTTCATTACTCTACCAACCACATCACAGATGTCATAATTTTAGAGTCATATTTGTATTAATCCAACATTTCTGTTAAAAAATTGGGTGTAATATAGAGTCAGGAAACCGCTGTGACTCAGGATAGGAGGTTGGCAACATGGCGCCCATCAATTGGCACCCTAAGAAAGACACATGCCTAATAGGAAATCCATAGCTGAAGACATCCCAAAAATTCAGAAAGATGTGGGTCTTAATCGGTCTGTGTGGTCACAGAAAATAACTTTGATGCCACTCCAACAAACTTTCATACACAAACTTATTTACATTGTCAGTAGTGCAATTTGCTGATGTTTGTCTGTATCTATGCTTTTTATGAAAAAAATAACCGTCTTTAAAATAAAGATTACCGCAACACTTCTTACCGTTGTTAAACTAATAACCAAGACTGCGCAGATGTTATGCTTCAGTCTTATCATATATAACAGAACTGTTTTGTAATTGTAAATACTTTATACAAGACGTGTTTCTTATCAAAGTAATTTGAATTTTCTGAAGCAAACGAAGACACCAGGCACAGATGTTTTATGTTTTCAGTTATCAGAATGTCCCAATGGTGTCTGGGTAGAGTCATTCACTTATACAATAAGATTAAAGCACTCAATCATTAAATACATTATCTGTTAATATGATTTTTGTTTCATGTCATATCAATTGTATAACTGAATATTGAATTTTTTTGTCCCAAGAAAAAAAAACACATACATTTATAGCCATAAAAATATGCGCATATTTGTAAAGGAATACTAACCATGAGTACACTATGTTAGCTCACACTAAAAGCAGAACAGATGACTGGAATCCAAAGGTTTTGATTTGTTACAGCCTGGCACTAAAGTCATTTGTTAAAGATTACCCATTATTAAGGTTATTTATATGTTTGTTACACAGTGCTATATTCTAGTGCCAAAAAAGTCCAATCTGATTACTGTGTGAATGAATGTGGAGTCACACTGGAGCAGATCCAACCTTAAATATGGGCGCACTTTCCGCTCTTTGCGAGTGCAATACGCCCACATTTTGTGACTGTAGAAATGTGCGTAGCATTCTTCCAGTACAGATATGGAGCCTCAGGATCTTGATTTCCATACTGGAAGCCCTTCCAATGGCAGGGTGGGACAGGAAGGTGGGGCTTCAGGAGTGTAAAGAAATGTCCCTATTCTTCTTCAGAAGATTACATATATCCCTATGACTACTCTATCAAGGCCCAAAGGCCACGAAGGCCATGTCATGTAACTCTAGAACCATTTCAACCATTTAATCTAAATACAAATCATGTATATGTAATGTATATGTAGAGAGAGAGAGAGAGAGAGAGAGAGAGAGAGATCCTTCTACAAGATAAGATGTGTGCGTTTCTAAATGTTCTATTAATTTTTACATATATTAGTAACCATGGAAATGTATATGTAGCATTACATGCATGCAGGCTAAGCTACCATGACACTGAACTTAGCAAACCATTTTATAATTATATTCTTTTTTTTTTTTTTACTAGTACTTTACATTTCAGTCTGCTTTCTATATTTCTGCACGTACGAGGATGGTACACACAGCAGGATACACACTGGGAGGATGGTACACACAGCGGGAAACACACTGCGAGGATGGTACACACAGCGGGATACACACTGCAAGGATGGTACACACAGCGGGATACACACTGCGAGGATGGTACACACAGCAGGATACACACTGTGAGGATGGTACACACAGCGGGATACACATTGCGAGGATGGTACACACAGCAGGATGCACACTGCGAGGATGGTACACACAGCAGGATGCACACTGCGAGGATGGTACACACAGCAGGATGCACACTGCGAGGATGGTACACACAGCAGGATGCACACTGCGAGGATGGTACACACAGCAGGATGCACACTGCGAGGATGGTACACACAGCAGGATGCACACTGCGAGGATGGTACACACAGCAGGATACACACTGTGAGAATGTTACACACACCAGGATACACACTGCGAGTATGATACACACACCGGGATAAACACTGCGAGGATGGTACACACACCGGGATACACACTGCAGAGATGGAGGATACAGTGGTACAAAACAGGGCCCTGAGCAGATGGAAAGAACTCAGAGCAGGTACAGAAGGTGAGAGGTGGAAACTCACAACACTCGGCAAGGAGAACACTGTACCGGACAAGAGAGCCCAGCTGCCAGCACGAGCAGCAAGCAGCTCGCATCGCACACTGAGATCCACAGACAGGGAAGACAACGAGACAGAGGCAGGCAAAAGAACACGAGGTAAACATAGGATAA
Organism: Limnodynastes dumerilii; assembly: GCA_011038615.1. Classification (NCBI taxonomy): domain Eukaryota; kingdom Metazoa; phylum Chordata; class Amphibia; order Anura; family Limnodynastidae; genus Limnodynastes; species Limnodynastes dumerilii. The sequence continues at coordinate 13,351 of WWET01010493.1, forward strand.
ACACCACACGAATCCAAGGCAGAAGCTCAAGGAGAACACTCGATTAGAACGCAGGCAGACACGCAGGATACACCAGACGCTCAGAGTATTTAAAGAACCTCCTACCAATCAGCAGCAACCTCAGGCAAAGGAGACTTAAATAGCAGACAGCTGAGGGAAACCAGGCACATAGACCCAGAAGAGGAACTTCACCTCCTGCTATTAGCTGTGGATCTGTGCTCCCTGGAACTTGTGGCCAGTACTTGGCCTCTGAACCCCTCATTTTCTGGACCAAGATGTGCCATTTTGGAAACGAGTGAGGAGCTGGTTGCCGCGGACAATCCCGTTCCACGTTGGGACCCCGGGCTATCCCCTCAGTGCTCCCTACTCCTCTCCAACTGAAAGAACTGAACCTGAAAAATACCTCTTCCTGTAGCGCTGTGGAGCCGATCTGTGAGCGTCTGGTGTGGAGCTGACCCTCGGTACTGGTCCACAACTGGTACCGGCACTGGAACCTGCTTTATTGATTTCTTCTGGGCAATTCTTTTACATGATTAAATGTAGATTGAGGTACATTAGAAAAATAAGATCTAACCTGAAAATAAGCCCTATTGCATCTTTTTGGAGCAAAAATTTAAATAAGACCCAGTCTTATTTTCAGCGAAAAACGGTATTATATTTTATTTGTCTTTGTGCATATGAATTTCAGCTGAGCGTCTCGCAATATTCACAACCTCTCTACAGTTTTCCCTGCAATGCACTAACCCACTCATAAGCTGGCCATACACTAGGACGATTATCGGTCCCAGCAGGGGGTGAGCCGATAAACGGGATGATTTCCCGCTAGGGAAATGTGCCATTATCGGCACCATACACTTCCTCTGCTGGGACCGACAATCCTAGCAGAAGAGGGGAGGGGCAGCGCTCTCTGTTGCTGCTGTATATCTATGTACAAAGCTGCTCTGATAGCTCTGAAGGTTTACTTTACAGCTGTCAGAGCAGCATAGTACATAAATATACAGCAGCGGCTATTGCAGGCAGTAATACAGCTAAGAATCATCCGAAGCCGCGCTTCACACAGCGCGTTGTCAGCTGATCCTTGTCTGTACTACTCCCTGCAATAGCCGCTGCTGTATATTTATGTACTATGCTGTGCTGATAGCTGTAAAGTATACCTTCACAGCTATCAGAGCAGCTTTGTACATAGATATAAAGCAGCAGCAGCTCTGAACAATAGGGAGCCATTCAGCTTGCTGATTGGCTCCCTTAAAATATCGGGAGCTTTCTCCCGATTTAAATCAAACATGTCAAAAGATCAAATAATCGCACAGAGCGTTTCTGGTGCGTTTATTTGGCATTTAAAAAATTTATCTGTACCATACACTAGAGTGATTATTTGTCTGGCCAGCTTTACACAACTTATCAGTGCCCGTGGCTGCACTGTGTCCTTGCACTGCATTCTGTAATTGGTTGACTGACAACAATAGACTCCTGGATCATATGCCTCACTTTTACAAACGTGTCTGACTCTGGATTAGCTCCTATAGATCTATCATTTCTCAAGACTCTTGCTCGTACAATTAATATCCATCCATCATATAAAGTCTAGCTGGCCCCCACCATGTTAGTCACCTTTATTTACCTAAATGTAAAGAGATCCAAGAGTTAACAGCAATATAAGTTTACTCTAACAATTCTGATTGTATCTGTCTCTTTGTGCCTTATCTATGTCCGCTCCCCACAAACTATAATTGAAAGAAAAGAAAATGTAATAAGACTTCAAATAGAAGGAGCAGATTGCTTTCTTGCCTCGAGTATTCTCAGTCTGTGGGTGGTCTCGGAGAAGTCTGAATGTTTTTTTTAAAATTAAAATGGTTTACTGATTTTCTGTGATCTGTGACAAATAATTCCTGTAAGTGAATGGAAAATCTCGTCTGTACATAGTGTGCCCTGCTGCTGCCAGGAGCCGGTAACATAGAGCCTTTATTTTTACTGCAGAGAAATAGTTTTCTGCAGAAGATTATGAAAAACATATTTACAATATATCTATAGTCAGAGAGATAGTGATGGCAATTTCACATTTCTCCTTAGCACACATTTGAGTTTTGCTGTTACCAGGCCGTATTCAGCGATCCGGTTTTAACGAAAGTTCTGTGCGTATTTTTTAGGATCGGATCGATTTTGCATCAACTGCGCATGCGTAGTAATAGCGATACGCCATCTACGTTGAAGTTAAGGTCGGAAAGGTGGGGAATAATGCGACCCTAAGTGCTGCGGAAATATACGGACCTAAGGATTTGCATAGAAATGGGCGGGGGGGAGGCATTGAGATGAGGGAAAGTGGGCGGGCTTACAGAGTTAGGGACGGTAATATATGCAACTAATACACATAAGGCCGGAAGTGAGTGCGGCCAGATAGGGAAAGTCAATGCAGGTGGAAGTTTAGGTCTGGCCGGAGGTTGCGAGGGGAGTGACTGTTTTTTTCTGGTGGGAATAACCTGCTCCGACATACCTGCGTATATTTGCGGTCCGATCGCCGACGGATCTCTGAATACGGCCCACCGAGAGGGACATTAAGCAAAAAATAGGCGAGTGTCTTACACGAACACAGCGCAGGTTACGACTTTTTCTATATCTTTTCCAGGGAGATCTGGGAAGGAAAAAGGAGGTGGCAGAATAAGGGGTGGGGCTTAATGACACGACGACCTGAAGTCCTGCCCCCTGCCTGTCAATACTTCAATCTGTGGTGGTACTATGGATAAGGATAGGGTGGGGCTTCATGTTACAAATAAATCATCCAGCTCCGCCCATTCTTAGTAACGCTCTAAGGACCAGATTTATTAAGCTACAGGTTTGGTCTTGAGGCTGTGAATTATTGCAAATCGCTCTCCCTCTCACCTTTAGATTGGGAGATTTAGGGCCAGATTTACTAAGCAGCAGGTTTAGAAAAGTGGAGATGTTGCCCATAGCAACCAATCAGATTCTAGCTCTTACTTTCTTTTTTAAATTATAGAAAATGTCAGCTAAAATCTGATTAGTTGCTATGGGCAACATCTCCACGTTTCCAACCTGCTGCTTAGTAAATCTGGCCCTATATCTCCCAATCTAAAGGTGAGAGGGAGAGCGATTTGCATTAATTCACAGCCTCAAGACATTATGGGAGACTCAGTACCCTTGTATTCTGGTACGTTGATGTTTCAAACCTATACCAATCCAGCCAATATTCAGATCATTCATCCACCTTTATCATCACTGATGCCAGCATTGTGCCATCATTATCGCCTTGTGTGACATGATGAGTTTACCCTGTAATGTCCCAGTCATGTGATTATGGGCTCTATTTACATTAACTTTTTGTTATTTACTAACGATGCACCGCCATGGAAATCAACAGTTTCCATAGCGATGCAGTAAAAGTACATATGCATTCGCCGGCCCGTTGTTCCTAATGTGGGCCAGTGCTTCCTCCTGTTTACTAACCCTCAGAGAGGAGTTTTACACTGAGAGATAAAATAACGCCAGATCAGACTGACATTCGGGTTTCTATTCCAGCAATCTCCCCATATAAACCCCTTTCTCTCCCCCTAATAGCTGTTATTAGGGGGGGGAGGAGAAGGGGGATATATATGAGGGGACCGCTGGAATATATGTAAATAGCAGATTTGTTTAAAAAAATATATTTTTTTTAAATAAAATTTAAAAACAATGAAAAAAAAACACAAATAAAAAAAAACAATAGAATGGGTTTAAAGATTTACCTCCCCGGGAGTCGCGTCTGCCCTCAGGTGCCTCTCCCGACATGAAGAGCCTGCTTATGTGCAGCGCTTCTCATGCCGGGGCTTCATTTTTCCTCACTCCCAGCAGAGAGCCTCCGCGCATGTGCAGCCCTTCCATTCAGCCGAAGAAAGCGCAAATGTCATCGCGGGACAGCCAGAGGAGGGTGAGTTTTAGTAAATAGTATGAACGTAGCTCCCGGGCTCGCAGAGAGCTAATTCCAACCTGGTAGAGCTACATTCATTTTGGTAAGTAAATAGAGCCCTACGTTACACAGTAATGTCCCCAGTCACATGATAATGTCACACAGTAATGTCCCCAGTTACATGATAATGTCACACAGTAATGTCCCCAGTCACATGATTATGTCACACAGTAATGTCCCCAGTCACATGATTATGTCACACAGTAATGTCCATAAGATAATACATTACCACTCCCAAAATTACCCTACCCCCTGGTGTCCCTTTAATAAATATGGTAGCGGTGGGACACAGGAGATGGTGTGGGGGAGGGGGGCAGACCGTGGCACAGAGATTGATGTGGAACATAAATATTGTCTGTAGAGCTCTGAGCAATTAATTGGTTTCAATAAGTGATATTAATAATATAATTAATAATAAAATTATAACAACAACAATAGTAACAATAGTAATAATAATAATCTAATAACAATAATAACAACAACAATAATAATTATAATACGAATCTACTAATAATAAACATAATCGAATAGTATTAATAATAAAAATAATAATAATAATCTAATAGTAATAATAGTAATAATAATAAAAATAATAATAAAATAATAATATTAATAGTAATGAAACGCTTTGAACATCTGGTAAATCGGCCTAATACTGATGTACCGGGCATTATAACTTCAGCCATTACTCCGCTTTGTCCTCTCAGTGGATACACGTCTTATCCTGTTTTAGCACTTGGAAGTGATGGGAGGTTTTCCTCGGCTCTGATGAATCTTTACATAATTTTTTATATTTACAATCTGCCGATTCCTTTGGGTCTATTAACATCTGACGCTCAGATCTCTCCTGTCCATCTGTTTCCTACCTTTTGTCTGCAGTCTACGACTCAGTGGAGCACAAATGAAGACTTAAAAATTTCCTGCAACTACAGAACAAGCATTACGGCCTTTGCATTATATTATGACACGGAATTATATAAATGTGAAGGTTTGTTTACCTGATGCAGATGAAAGCCGCTATTAAAACAATATTATATGATTGTAATCACTTACAGAGAGTGACTAAAACCTTTCCACAATGACATGCACATCGCCAAGGTCATCGGCCTCTTGTGTTTCAACGCTTTCTTCTGTATAAATACATTGCAATGTTTTGTTTTTTCAAGGATAGTTTCAATATTTCAGGTTGTTTCACTAATGCCACACATAGATCTAAAATCATTATAATATTTATATGGTGAAAGGTCCATAGTGACACACAAGGGGTGAACAAATACAACAAAATACACAATGCAAAATAAAAATATTGTTTTTTATCACAAAGAAGATAACTTGTAGCAGTAACCATACTTACCTTGTAAGAAGACTCCTGCTCTCCTCTGCTCTGTCCCCTCTCTCTCCTCTGCTCGCTCTCTCCTCTGCTGTCTCCTGCTTTCTCCTCCGCTCTGATCCCTATCTCTCTTCTGCTCTGATCCCTTTCTCTCCACTACTCTGTCCCCGCTCTTTCCTCTGCTCTGTCCCCTCTCTAACCTCTGCTCTGTCCCCTTTCTCTCCTCTGCTTTGTCCCATCTCTCCCCTCTGCTTTGTCCCTGCTCTCTCCTCCGCTCCATCCCTGCTCTCTCCTCTGCTCAGTCCCCTGCTCTCTCCTCCACTCCGTCCACGTTCTCTATCCTCTTTTCTCTATACACGATAAAACGCATAATAAACACTAAGCGCATGATAAAACCAGTAGGCTATTGCAAGAAAATGAGAAAAATAAACACGCTGTTAAGTGAGTTATAGAAGGTCTGTGTATAGGATAACTGACAACAGGAAACTGAGCTGGGGAAGAAACCTGTGGGTGCTGCAGATGAGACAGAAGGTGCAGTAGTAAAAGGAAAACACCTGGCCTCAGGTACATAGGATAAAACTGGTAGCATATTGCAGTAGAGAGAGGAAGATAAACAAGCAGCAGGTGAGGTAAAGAAGATCTGTGTAAAGGTTGATGGAATCAGTAAACTGGACGAGGGAAGCAGCAGCTGGGTGCAGAAGTTGGTCAATAGTTGCAGTAGCAGGCGGAGAACCCCAGAAATCAGGTACGTATGATATTACAGGAGAGTGAGGGAAATAAATGGACCAGATTGGTACTTACTCCTATATTCCATACGGAGGTTATCGTATGGAAATGCTGATCCACAACCCTGCATGTAAGAGATCAGGCCACTCCCCCTGGCTACTCCTCCCTGGGCACTCCCCCTGGTTACTCCTCCCTGGGCACT
>WWET01010494.1:0-11126 GCA_011038615.1 Limnodynastes dumerilii
CCCGTAGTCAAATGAGCATGTGCGATTCCGTATCACACATGCTCGGAACTCTGAATCCGGTCCTGTGTGTCTGTCTGTCCGCCCGTCCGTCCGTCTATCTATCTATGGTCTGGAGAAGTAATACTATCACTTATCAGGCTGCTGCTTTTCCTTATAGTAGTATATGTGTCGGCAGGATAAGTGATAGGGAAATTCATGCTGATTTTTAAATGGAGACCGCTGTGCATTTCAATAGAAAAGCATGGCGATTTTTCCATTTTAAAATCGATCAACATCAACGGCGATTCTACATCGCTGCCAAAAATAAAGCCATAGTAAATGCCGCGATTTTTGGAAAAAATGATGATCGCTGCAAAAACCTTAGCAAATGAGGCCTTTGGAGAGAGAAGGGACAGGGCATAGAACAGAGCGTTGGTAGAGCAGCGGAGAGATCTACCGCAGTCAGCGCTTCATACAGTGTGCATACAATTTAGTCCTAGTGAATGTGTGTGAGATTTATAGAGTTCTGCGGGTGGAAGTGATATAGTGGTGACACGGGGCCTGTGAGCTATGTATCTTACCTCTTATGCTGCTTGTTTTCATTATGACTTTAATCAGTCTTTTCTTTTACACTGAACACACAGCGTCTCGCCTCGGAGCACCGAGCAGCCTTCGCCTGAATTACAAATGGACATGATATTGTACTAGTAAACCAGCAATAACTCTACTTCTTCAAATGAGACTATTGATTCTGGTAAAAGCAAAACATCCATCTTTTGGTGCTGTTTAATGACCACGATTGAATACAGATTTCAGAATTTCTTTGCTGTTTTCCCTCTTTGTTGTTTCAGTTCACAGTGAATGCAAAGGTCCTGTATAAGCTGAATAATTCAGTGATGTTCTTCTACAGATCTATGCTCTGCTTGTGTACAGTAGCAGAAAGATGCTCTTTAATATATCCCTGGGATGAAAGGTTTGTAGAGAGATGCTGAATTTTCTGCCTGACCTCCTCTGGCAGAGACTGAGACATCTCAAGGTGACAGCAAGGTCGTCGGATGGCTGATGAACCTCGATTCACTTTTATGTGGCAACAGCAAACAAAATATTCCACCCAAGGAACTAAGAAACATTTAACATAGAGAACACCTACGATATGACACCATAGAGGAAATGGCGAAGGTATTGCCTGAAGCGCTGATAAACACAGAAGTGTCCCAGGCTAGGAGGCTAAGCAAATTCTTACGACTATACCACTGGTCTGGTGTTACTAGAGCCCCTGATGGTGGGGATAGTCTGGGCTGCAGACCCCGGAGGTTGCAGCCCCCGTAGCAGTATGTTGTGAATTTAAGCAGGAGGACTACCGAAGCTACCAGCAGCCTAGAAACTGAGATGGTTGGTGAGTAGAGACTCACCCCAGGTGGGAGCACACTCCCCAGAGGGGGCGAGACAAGAGAACACGGAACGAACAGGGGGCCGGCAAGCCGCTAACAGACACAGACAGACAAGACAGACCAGGGCAATCACACAGCAAACTCTCACACAAACAATCCACAAAGGTAATAAACAAAGGGAAGCTAGGGATGGTAAGGGACAGAGGAACACTAAGGGATAAAGAGGATAAGAGGGCACTTAGTTATTAATGAAATAGAAGCAAGGCAAAGAAGCAAGGAGATCAAGTGACAGAAAAAGAGCAGGCAAGACAGACAAGCTGGAGCTATAACCGGCATGGAAGACAGGGCAGCTAGCGCTTAAATAGAGGCTCCTGAATCCCCATAGGCTGGTGAGGAAATGGGAAGGATCTGATTGAAGTTGTCCTGGCAACGGCCAGGATGCAGGGGAACGTGGAAGCACGCTGGAGAACACAGGAGAGGACGGCCTGGGTTGCTCTGTAGCGCATGGCTAATTTGCATACCGTCACGCCCCCATGACGGTATGCGAAGGAAGATGGCAGATGCGACAATGGAAAAGGACCATGCGGCAGGAGAGCGGGCAGATGGTGCCAGAAGCGGGGTAAGTAACCAGAGCATAGAGAGGGGACCCAGAGCAGCGTACTAACGGCATGTAACACAAATTTTTGGTTTAGTTAGGAAAAGGGTAAATCTTAAGGAACGTATTTTAGGGTTAGACAGCCTGAATAAGGAAAGGGACTGAGAACCTGATTCACACTTAAGAAAGCATTAGGGCCCGTATTTAGAGTACCGGATGTATAACATATACATCCAGTGTTTAGCGATTTTTACTACTGTGCATGCAAAGTCATTTTTTAACGTAATCCACGTATCTTTTTCTTACGTAGATTGCGTAAATGCCTACTCTGAATACGGCCCTAGGGCCTAGGTTCTTAACTATACATAACTAGTAGCAAGGTGACTCCTCTGGCGTTTTTAGCTTCTTAATTGACTTAAGAATGCCATAGGGCTACCTACTTTAGATTCTTAGTTGTGTGTGTAGGGCGGCTAATTAAGAACATTCCTGGCTAACCGCGCCCAGAATTCTCATTTAGGGCCACATCCAGACCCCCGCACCCTCCCCGAACATGCAGAGGTTTATCCGTCCGAGAGAGAGAGGAGAGTGCACACCCCCTCACTCCCCTCTCTCCTGCTTACTCTGCCATAAGACAACCTTAATGCAATCGTATGGATAAGCGGTCCATACAAACGCTCATCCGCAGAAGTGTGGGAGCCCCCTCCCACACTGTACATTTTGCATGCTTCCTCCCGCCCACTTCAGCAAAGGGGAAGCACAGCCCATTTGTTACTATCGTAACTCCAGCATAACATCTGGGTGTGGGTCCCTGCTTAGAACGGCTCTCCCACAGCCTGACCCTTACCCTCCCTCTCCCATAGCCTGACGCTAACCCTCCCTCTCCAGCAGCCTGACCCTAACCCTCCATCTCCCACAGCCTGACCCTAACCCTCCAAATCAGGTCACTTACACACCTTGCGTGCACCTTGCGTGCTTAAGTGACTTGTCAGGTGCAGGTCTGGATCCGACCCTTAAATGCCTCCTCCCACCCAATCTTCTTAGCTTCGTTCTTAAGTTTTCCCAGCACGCCCCTTCCTTCTTAAGTCACTACGAACCTAGAAGAAATAGGTTGGTGATGGTGATTCACAGCCGCCCTGCTCTTAAGTCCTACATAAATTGTTTATATTAAGGTACTACACCTGTGCAGTATATATCTTCCTAAATACACGCACCTAAAAAGCCGCGTTTTTGTTAACCATGAATCAGGTCTTGAGATAGCAAAAGGTTACATAGGGTCAGTATGGAAGGCGGAGACCTCTTTGTTCCAGTAATTGTGTCCTGCCCACGCCTGTCCTGTTTGTTTTTGCTACTAATGAATTATACTGCAGGTAGGTCACAGGCTGGAGGCAGACCTAATACAGGGATGGGATGGAAACAGAGTACTCTTCCCACAAGCTTCCTGGGTTGAGTTTTTGACCCACTTTGGGTGAGGGAAAAGGTGCTGTAATCCATTTCCGCGTCAACCAACGGAAGTTTCTAAGGTCGGAATAATCTGCACAGAAGCAAAGGAAATATGAGGCGTGGATTTTTCATCTCCTTCCTGTGTTCTTCATACTCACTGCGTCTTTAACAGATCAATAGAACCCCTGAGGGAAAAGTGAAAACAACTGCTTTACATTCAGGAAAAGTCAAATCAACAACATTTAATCAATCAGAATAAAGGCAATTACTTTCCAGTTACAAGATGTCAATCCAGTAAATAAGGGCTGTATTGTACACAAAGGTCTTGTTTTATGTGTCTATTATATTGCTCTCCTGTGTTTTGTGTTATGTATGAATGTACGTATGCCTATTTGCATGTATGTATGTGTGTGGCGCTAAAATTTCTAGTGACGGCTCTGCCTCACAGTATGCGTTTAATCTGACCCTGAACCTCTTCCATATTGGTATTGTCTACTACATTACCTGCCGGTTCCTGTACTGTAGTCACCAGTCCAGTCCACGAATCTGTCAGTCGCCATTTCTGTTCATGACCGTTTTTTTAAATTCGATCCTGTTGAATTTGTCATGTCCGGTTCTGGATTCCTGGTCTGTCGGAAATGCCAAAATTGTTTGCCCCCCCCTTCTCCCCCTAATAAAAAAAAACCCAAAAAACATTCCTATGTATAACAGTATAGTCTTCCTTCTCTGATGGTCCTCTTGCGGTGGAGATACTGGACTTTGGGCCGTATTTAGAGATCCGTTTTTGAGGGTTGTTCTGTGTGTATTTTTAGGATCAGATCAACTGCGCATGTGTAGTAACTTTATGTTCATAGTTTTTACGTTGACTATACGCACGGAAGGGCGAATCGCACTATGGAACATACGCACGGAAATCAGACGCACGGGAAAATTTACATAAAAGTGGGTGGGGAGAGGCATTTAAATGATCGTATGGAGGCGCGGTTATCAAGAATCGCACGGACAGAGCACATATACGCACGTAAGTACAGAGTGGTCTATGGACTCGTAAGTCTGACCGCACGTCCGGGAGAGGGGAGTGTTGGGGTTTTTGGTGGGTGTTTCCTTGCTCCGGCCATGCGTATAATTGCGTAACTTTAAGAAAAGGACACGCCCCTTCATTTATATCTCAGGCCGCCTGGTACAAACTCTCTGTTAGCACTTTGTTAGCGCATTATGAGACTATGTTCTCCATAGTGTTTTTACTTGTTTTAATGTGCACTAAATTGTGTATTTATTTACTACCTTTTTTTCTTTATCCATATGCGATTACGGCTTTGGAGCACGAAAGACCCAACTGCCCTTCAAGACTACACAGTCTGTACACCTTCTGACACTATAATTGATTAGTGAAGGCTTATTTATATATTTTATGGTTACGCAGCGCTACTCAGGAGTATAACTTTTTTATCGGATTCCTATACTATGTTCATGTTGGGAAACAATGAAGGAGAAAGTAATCCTGTTATAGTTGAAAAGCATATTATTTCACACAGTTTTGTTTTTATAATTATCTACCTTCTGCTTTGGCTGGTCTTTTGTCCTCTCCTCTGCAATGCAGTCTTCACTGAGTTGGAGATTTAGGGTATGGTATTTTGCTGCTCTGCTCCACCCCCATATGACATCACACATTGTGACACTATATATAGTTGGACCTTTGGGAATGAATCATAGCAGGCAATGTGCAGTAAAGGCTTGTTTTTAAGTCCTCCTCCTGCATTGGCCAGCTGTTGTTGCACATACATGGTGCAACTCTTCAGGTATTGGTGGTAGGAGCCAGGGGCGGTCTCCAGTCCCAGCAGTTTCCCCTTATGGCAACCTCTGTCTGGTACTAGTGTTAGTCTGTATTGGGTCTCAGTTATTGTCCGTGCCTGTCCATCCTTGCCCAGTATGCCTTTGTCCTGTATGTCATCTAGTTGGTAGCGGTGTCTGTAGTCTCCACGCTACACTGTGAACTGCCACCAGGGGATGTGACCTGCTGGGTGCCTGCCACACAAAACTGACCTCACCACTAGAGGCTCCAGTGAAGACCAGGCTACAGTGAGACTTGACGCCCTGGTGTGTGCCCAAGTAACTTAACAAAATGTGGACCTGATTCAGAGATGCGTGTGTCTAAAGTACGCAAATATATGCACGTACATTGAAAAGCAACACCCATAACGCTCCCCTCACTCGTACGGATTTTCGGTGACTTACACATCCATAGGGCAACCAATTGCGATTTAGATATCCGTGCCTAATAGACTTCCGTGCCTAAATCCTACGTAACTTGCATGGAAAAATTACTATGCATGCGCAGCTAATCCAAACATAAAAATAAGCCAAATCGTACAGTATCTGTGTGTATGTATGTATGTATATATGTGTGTGTATGTATATATGTGTGTGTGTATGTATGTATGTATGTATGTATGTATGTATGTATGTATGTATGTATGTATGTATGTATGTATGTATGTATGTATGTATGTATGTATGTATGTATGTATGTATGTATGTATGTATGTATGTATGTATGTATGTATGTATGTATGTATGTATGTATGTATGTATGTATGTATGTATGTATGTATGTATGTATGTATGTATGTATGTATGTATGTATGTATGTATGTATGTATGTATGTATGTATGTATGTATGTATGTATGTATGTATGTATGTATGTATGTATGTATGTATGTATGTATGTATGTATGTATGTATGTATGTATGTATGTATGTATGTATGTATGTATGTATGTATGTATGTATGTATGTATGTATGTATGTATGTATGTATGTATGTATGTATGTATGTATGTATGTATGTATGTATGTATGTATGTATGTATGTATGTATGTATGTATGTATGTATGTATGTATGTATGTATGTATGTATGTATGTATGTATGTATGTATGTATGTATGTATGTATGTATGTATGTATGTATGTATGTATGTATGTATGTATGTATGTATGTATGTATGTATGTATGTATGTATGTATGTATGTATGTATGTATGTATGTATGTATGTATGTATGTATGTATGTATGTATGTATGTATGTATGTATGTATGTATGTATGTATGTATGTATGTATGTATGTATGTATGTATGTATGTATGTATGTATGTATGTATGTATGTATGTATGTATGTATGTATGTATGTATGTATGTATGTATGTATGTATGTATGTATGTATGTATGTATGTATGTATGTATGTATGTATGTATGTATGTATGTATGTATGTATGTATGTATGTATGTATGTATGTATGTATGTATGTATGTATGTATGTATGTATGTATGTATGTATGTATGTATGTATGTATGTATGTATGTATGTATGTATGTATGTATGTATGTATGTATGTATGTATGTATGTATGTATGTATGTATGTATGTATGTATGTATGTATGTATGTATGTATGTATGTATGTATGTATGTATGTATGTATGTATGTATGTATGTATGTATGTATGTATGTATGTATGTATGTATGTATGTATGTATGTATGTATGTATGTATGTATGTATGTATGTATGTATGTATGTATGTATGTATGTATGTATGTATGTATGTATGTATGTATGTATGTATGTATGTATGTATGTATGTATGTATGTATGTATGTATGTATGTATGTATGTATGTATGTATGTATGTATGTATGTATGTATGTATGTATGTATGTATGTATGTATGTATGTATGTATGTATGTATGTATGTATGTATGTATGTATGTATGTATGTATGTATGTATGTATGTATGTATGTATGTATGTATGTATGTATGTATGTATGTATGTATGTATGTATGTATGTATGTATGTATGTATGTATGTATGTATGTATGTATGTATGTATGTATGTATGTATGTATGTATGTATGTATGTATGTATGTATGTATGTATGTATGTATGTATGTATGTATGTATGTATGTATGTATGTATGTATGTATGTATGTATGTATGTATGTACACACAAATATATATATGTATGTATGTATGTATGTATGTATGTATGTATGAATGTATGTATGTATGTATGTATGTATGTGTTCTCACTTACAGTAAGGATAATTTAAATGGATGTATATTGCATATTGTCCCTCTCTAAACACTTTATCCATCCCCTGGTGAATTGAAATGACCTGACTTGACCCCTGACACCTGTCTCATATGGTCAGTATCTTCTTGTGACCTCTTATCGATATCTCTAGACTTAAAACATAAATACATGAATACATTTTTATATGAATAAACCACAAGCCGTCAGTCCTCTTTTTCCATGTACAATTTCATTAGTACACATAACGATCCTCTGATCAGAAATTTAACATAAAGGATAAAATCTCGCTATAAGATGGATAATCTCTAATTACGGGTCAATTCCTCCTTCAGATACTTTTTGGAGTAGAAAGACCTTATCTTCTGAAAGTACAATCATTTTAGCTTTGTAAAATGTTCTCAGAAGCGCTTGATCCGTGATAAAGATATGAATTGTTAAACATGTCTCGTAATAGCCTGGTAATATGAGCTAGGTAATTACAGGCAGATTGATATTCAGAGCTGAATATTTCCTGCCCAAAATACAATCCTTCCAATCGACATCTCATGTGGAATCTAAGTACAATGAGAACTTTATGAAAGTAAAAATATTTTGCCCTGGAGAGATGAAGATCTCTATTGCATTGAAAATTTTTTAAAGAGATTAAAATATGCATTGAAACGATATTGTATCTCCTGTATCTGCCTCTATCTTAGTAACATGACTTTCAAAAAAGCTTTGAACAGGAAAGTATTAATATCTGGCAATCTATTCAAGGAAGGATCATGATCAAATTTATCTCCATGTTTAGTAAAATACTTAATATTTCAGTTTCTGCTTGTTCTGTTCCTCCAAGGTTCTGTTCCTCATACCAATAGCTACTTGCCTCCCAAAAGTCCGGAGTTAAACAGATAATTCCTATTTTAGAACTTTGCGCCACCATTGTATAGATCTGTAACATGAGGAGAAAGACTTTGTACCTCCATATTCTGCAGGAACACAGAACTCTGCTGACAATCTAAGTTCTGCTTCATTTTTTGTTGTGTGTTGTGTTTAAAACACATTTTATGGACCGTTTGGTCTCTGTCATAGATGAGTCAAAGATGGCCCATAGTTTTGTCTGTTGTTTAGTCTTTGTGTGATAGCTCTTGCTTTCAGTTGGCCTCAGTATGCATGCAGATGTGTTACTGATGCTGATAGGCTGTCATAAAACCTGAGACCTTCTACGTAAGGAGCCGTCTGTCGGCGTCTTTCACTAAGTGCGCCGCCTATGTGTCCCCAAGGAAGTGCCATTCGCAGTAGTGACAGCCTCCTGTCTTGCTGGCGCCAAACACCACTGATCTTTGGTGCATGGGCAACACCATATTGGATCCAATCACATGATTTACAGCAGCCAACCGAAATCAAGCCAGGGGGTAACATGTTCCAAATTATGCAATCCAGGACTGGGGTGCACAATTTATACCTGGAGCACTTTAATCACATTGCCAGAACAACTTGGTCTTTCACGATGCCTGGTTGCTGTAGTGCTGTGCTGCTACTGTTCCTCTGCTGATCATGCCTAGTCCTGACCCAGTTCATGACTAGTCCTGATCCAGGTCCAATCAAGTCCAGTCCAGTCCTGGTTCAGTCCAGGTCAAGTTAAGTCCAGTCCAGTCCAGTCCTGGTCCAGTCCAGGTCAAGTAAAGTCCAGTCCTGGTCAAGTCCAGTCAAGTCCAATACAGTCCTGGTCAAGTCCAATACAGTCCAGTTAAGTTTGTCAAGTACAGATCCAGTCCTGGTCAAGTCCAGTCCAGTCAAGCTTGTCAAGTCAAGAACCAGTCCTGGTCCAGTCTAGTCCAGTCCAGTCAAGCTTGTCAAGTCCAAACACAGTCCTGTCTTGTCCAATGCAGTAAAGCTAGTCAAATATAGATCCATTCCTGTCTTGTGCAGTCCAGTTAAGTCTTGTCTTGTCCAGTACAGTCAATTTGCTCAGCTTAGTCTGGTTCAGAGTGGTTTCATCCAATACAAGCCAAGCCTGTCTATCCTGTCCAGCTTAACCATTCTAGTTTAAGTCAATCCTTGCATTGTATTTCCAAAACCCAACTGGCCACTAATACATGAGCAGGTCATACATCAAACCCTCTATCTTCCATTACTTTGCTGAATCACTATCACGTTCCTGGGAACCCAGAGCAGATACCCAACAAAGTCAGTCCGTGATATAGGCTGACTTATGTGTAAAAGGCCCTTCCTGACACTCTACTCTACCCATGATAGTGCAAGCTGCAATAGTGTCCTGGTTACTGAGCTTCTGTTCCTGTGTCCTGTTAATACTTGTCTTGTTTTTAGACGTTTACCTTGATCTCTAATTTTGGACCTGATCTAGACTTAAGTGCACTTTACCCACACACAAAGGACCTGATTCACACTTAAGTGCAGGGCAATAATAAATAAGCTACTATGCATGCATAGTAGCTCATTTATGCAATCTACGTACTATTTAGGTACATAGATTGGCTACATGAAGTCTTTGAAGACCGCACGTAGAAGGTTAGGGAGGAGGAGGCATGCCAAGGCAGCCTCGGGGAGGAGGTGGGTGAAGGGAGTGACGTAGGGTGGGAAGAGCCATTCTCTGTGTGTAGATTCCTTCTTAAGAAGGTACGGTAAGACAAAGTAGCCCTATGGAACTCGTAAGTGCCATTAGGTACATAAACATGGGAGCAGGACTAGTGAGTTGGGTGCCATGCATGCAATTTTTACCTGGATTGACTGGGCACGACTGTATCTACATTTTCTGTTTTATAATTGCTATATATTGCCCTATAACCAGAATATACTAAACCTGTGGTAAGCCTTATAACAATATTAAAAAAAGTTGATGTGAAAATAAGAACTTTTTTTTTTGCCAATTTCTTTCCCTTTTACCGATAGGAAAACATAATTAAGACTTGTTCTGCCACTAAAGTTTATTTCTGTTCCAATAACGGTGACAGGCAATCACCTAACCTGTGAGTCAAAAGCTAACCTGATGTGGGAACGCTCGTTAATCCCTCTTGCAGGACATTATTCTTGCCAATGCCTCTCTGAAATTAAATTGGAAAAAGAAGCTTATTTATTTTCACCTGAGTAATGGCGCAGCCACAAGTCATTCTTGACTTAGTGTTTTCTATTAATAATTTCTTTTTCACAATCTGGTCATAGCACTTGGCTGGAACAGTGGGATTCTTTGGATAAATCATAACTGGTGATAGTTTATCTATCATTTTTTAATCGTCCACTTTATGCAGTGAAAAAAAAACAGCGATCCGAGGAAATAAAAGTGAAGTCGCTGAGATTTATCTACACTCATAACAATACACGTCTTTACTGTGCAAACTAATATATTTGTAAAACATACAATATTTTAAAATAGGTTAAACACAAAGGGCCTGATCCAGAACAACGCCGGCCGTCGCTAGGACGGCGGGCGTAAGCGTAAGATTGGCTTTTCAGCCAATTTGCGCATGCGCCGGGCAGATGTTGCCCGGCATGGCTACGGCAACGCCCGATCATGGATCGGGCGTCCGTAGCAGCGCCGTAGGGACGCTGGAGGGGGCGTCCCTACGCTCAGGTTAGTGTAGGTGGGCGGGGGGAGGTAGTTAAATGAGGGTGGGA
>WWET01010495.1:6724-16994 GCA_011038615.1 Limnodynastes dumerilii
CCCAATATTACTCCTTATTACTACTATCATTCCTTATACCTCCAAGATTACTCCTTGTTACGTTCAGGGGTTTGGGGGAATCGGTCCCGGGTTCCAGGGAATGAGACAGAGAGACAGGCGTAAAATTGAAGCTGGCTGGTTTAATATATGAGTGGTGCATACAGTGGGTGCAGAAAACTGGAATGAGGCAAGGTGGTAACAGAAGCAAGGTAAAGAGTCCTTTTAGCACAACTGGGGCTGTGAAACAGGCTTGAGACAATGCTGAGACAATTCAGTGATGCTGAGCTGGAGCAATGATGCAGAGCTGGAACGATGATGCTGAGCTGGAGCAATGATGGAGAGCTGGCACAATGATGCAGAGCTGGAGCAATGATGCAGAGCTGGCACGATGATGCTGAGCTGGAGCAAGGATGCAGAGCTGGCACGATGATGCTGAGCTGGGCCAATGATGCAGAGCTGGCACGATGATGCTGAGCTGGAGCAATGCTGTAGCTGGATCAGAGCTGGTGCTAGTTCAGAGCTGGTGCTTGAACAGAGCTGGTGCTGGATCAGAGCTGGTGCTGGATCAGAGCTGGTGCTGGATCAGAGCTGGTGCTGGATCAAGGCAGAGCTGGAGCTGGATCAAGGCAGAACTGGAGCTGGATCAAGGCAGAGCTGGAGCTGGATCAAGGCAGAGCTGGAGCTGGATCAAGGCAGAGCTGGAGCTGGATCAAGGCAGAGCTGGAGCTGGATCAAGGCAGAGCTGGAGCTGGATCAATGGTACCAGGCACCTAGAAGACCTAGTTGTTCTGGCAATGAGTGTCAGAACAGCCAGGGTTTAAATAGGCCGCCCGTGGTGCTGATTGGTTGGAGGACTCCAGCCCCTACATCCTATTTGTGAAGCAGCGTCATCTGACTGACCTAAGATGGCGGCGCCCATGCACCGGAGCTCTGGCGCCAGACTCCACGTGGGACGCCGACCAGGGTCTCCGTGCCGCAGATGGTGAGTATAGAGGCTGTCACTGAGCTAGTGACAGCCTCTGACGCTGAAGCGAAGGTGCCGCCGGCGGTCCGAGGAACGGGAAAGTGCGGCGTCTGCCGCGTACTTTGTGACACTATATTTGAAGCAGCATTGTATGTTCATAGATGATAGTTAATATGTAAGTATTATTAGGAGAAAATTCTATACCTCAGGCAAAAAGAGTAATTTAGCTGGAGATAGTCATTGTCTTCCTGGGATATATTTCACTGGTTATTGCCAGCACTAAACAATGACAGCTTTTAATGGCAAAGGGCCGTATTCACAGATCAGTTTTTACGCGGATTTCCGTGCGTATTTTTAGGATCAGAATAACTGCGCATGCGCAGTTATTTTATTTTTGCTATTTACATTGAATTTACACATGGAAGTCCATTAGACACCTATGTGTGAATCGCACTTGGGGACATACGTGCGGAGGGGCGTGGTTGAATTCTGTACGGACAGTGGGTGGGTGGAGGCATTTAAATGACCTTTTGAGGACACGGTTAATTACATACGTACGTATGTAAGTATTACACGCACGTAAATGCACACATAGAGCTAAGGGTGCCCTGTGGAGGTGTAAGTCACTGAAAACCCATTCGTGTGAGGGGAATGTCATGGGTGTTGCCGTGCGTATAATTGCTTATCTTTAACTAACAGATCTGTGAATACGGCCCAAATACTCTACCATTTTAATAATGGTTATGACTATTCACCACATACAAATCCATGCTTTCATTCCGACATCTTATGCTTAAACTAACAAGTATTTTAAACAATGCATATGTTACTTATACTAATACTGGCCTAGCGAGTAAGGTGAGCCTTATCTCTGCCGAACAAGAGTGCCATATTACAATGTTGAACTGGTAATATTATTATTATGGGCAACAACATATTTTCTGCCTATAGTGACAGAAAATCTTTCATCACCTGCTTTTGTTGAATAGATCACATATTATTTACCCTAATAAACAGTTTGTCACATCTTTAAACAAGATGAATTTGTGAAATATTTCCCCATGTATAAGACGCACCTTTTTTAGACAAAAAATAGGTCTAAAAATCAGGTGCGTCTTATACAGGGGATCCAACACTGAACTTACCTTTGCTGTCCCTCCGGTGGTCCCTCCGGCGGTGTCAGGCTCTCTCTCCAGCAGCTGTGCCTCTGGCTGTCTCCCTCGCACGCTGTGCAAAGACGTTGCGTGACCTAAGGTCACCTCCAGGGCCGCCATCAGGGGGGAACAGCCGGGCCTAGTGTCCCAGGCCCGGACAGAGAGGGGGCCCGGGATAGCCCCAGGCCTCCTCTCTGTCCTGCCCAGGACACCATGTACCCAGGAAGGACCGCTAGTAATTTGCAGCCCTACCAGTAATTTGTGGCATCACACAAGCAATGCAGGAGCGCAGGGTCTGTCTCACTCCCTGCACCTTCCAAAGTAATCATTTCTGCAGGGAGAGAGCACGAGACCTTGCTCTCCTCGCATCGCTGTACTCACACACTGTCTGTGACATCGGTCTGGGGACGCCACCTGCAGGCTGACTGGGAGATCTGACAGGAAGATATGACGTACAACTCCCAGGGAGCCTGTGCCTCGAGGAGCAGACAGAGGAAAATGCATAGAGAAAAGTAAGTGAAGAGAAGGGTTGGGTGTGTGTGTGTGTTGTGATTTTTCTAAGTATATCATTTTATGTTAAAGTAGAGGAGAGAAGAGTGTGTGTGTGTGTGTGTGTAAATCTAATGTTTTTATACACACACACACACACACACACACACTTCTCTTTTAACATAAAAAGTAATATATAGAAAAATCACAGATGTATATTTTAATATAAATCCACACATGTCAACTAGTTTTGATTTTTTCTAGATATATTATTATTATTATTTTTTTTATCTGTTTATCAGATTTTTCATATATTACATATATAATACAATGTATCATTTTACGTCCAAAGGGGTATGAAACATGAATAACAAAATTTGCAGATATCTGCTAAGCGGCGTACGTTCACGTAGTCTATACGTCCGTTAGCGGACGTACGCTGTTACGCGAAAAAAAGTTAAGGTAGGGTTTGGGAAGTGGAGTGTATAGAACATACGCATGCAAAAATACGTTACACGTGGAAACGTATTGCATACATAGTTCTGGATCTACCTCAATGTACGTAAGATGAAAACTACATAACTGTGAATCCAGACCCTTGGGTGTTTTTGGGAGACGTTTCAGCACAAAATGCCTTTTAATCCACAGCACTTTAAGATTATGTAGATATTTTCTCATAGTTGAGTACCCATTCGTGTGAGGGGAGTGTCAGGGGTGTTTACTTGCTGCATCCGTGCGAATAATTGCGTACTTTTTTCCGGCCCAAATATCCCATTTTTCCATTATCTCTGTTTGCAATATTGATTCACAATGTTTTTTTCCTGCTGCCAAAGAGAACAGTATTAAAGTATTGCCAATAATTAAACTTCCAATACAAGTATATTTAATGCAATTATTTATTTTATAACATAGTTGCCAACTCTCCCGGAATGTCCGGGAGACTCCTAAAATACAGGTATTGCTCCCGGAATCCCAGGAGAGCGGGTAAATCACCAGCATTTGGACTTGATGACGTGATTTAATGCAGTTCTCTGCCTGAAGTCCCGCTGCCCTGCCTATCAATGCTGTGATCCATAGATGCAGGGTCACCATCAGGGGGGGGGCAGCCGGGCCTAGTGTCCCGGACCCGGACAGAGAGGGGGCCCAGGATAGCCCCAGGTCTCCTCTCTGTCCTGCCCAGCACACCATGTACCCAGGAAGGACTGCTATTAATTTGCAGCCCTGCCAGTAATTTGTGGCATCACACAAGCAATGCAAGGAGCACAGGGTCTGTCTCACTCCATGCACCTTCCAAAGTAATCATTTCTGCAGGGACAGAGCATGAGACCAGGTTTTTTGCATGTAAAAAAAAAAAATTATATATATAAAAAATATATCCATCCATCCAGGGCGGGGGGCCCTGCATATTTTGTCAGTCCCAGGCCCCACAATTTCTGATGGGGGCCCTGGTCACCTCAACGTCATTGTGCAGCGCGCACGGGAGGGACAGCAAAGGTAAGTTTAATGTTGCATCCCCTGATCCCCTGTATAAGATGCACCCAATTTTTAATTAAGTAAAACTAAAAATAATACTTAAAAAATACATTTAAGATTTTTTTTTTTTAATTTAGGCTCCAAAAACGGGGTGCTTCTTATACATGGGAGCATGTTATACATGGGGAAATACGGTATTTATCAATACTAGTTATCCCCTTAAATAAATAATAATGGTTGACAGTAGAAAAAAAGCACTGACTCAACAACCCATAGCATTGGTAATAGCGATATTTGATTGCTTGTTATAGAAGTAAATAAAGTTTACGGGGTATTAAAAAAATGTACAGAAGTTTGGTATCAAGTTTTGGTGCCTAAGGCTTAGACAAAGTTCTTCAATCACACACAAGTGAATTCTCTTTACTAATTAAGGAAAGAATGCTTACCGTACAGTAAGGCCATTAGCTGGAATTAGACTCACATCCTTTAAAATATGTTTCCATTTAGTTATTCCTTGCAGACAGTCCCAGAGATGCCAGTTCAATTTTCAGAAAATGGTCATTGGGAATTAAGATTTATAATGTGAGAATCCAGCTCACCCACAGGCTGTTCTGTATCATAAGCAGGTTGGTCTCTCATCTTACAGTCCAGAAATATGCCAAGTGGGACTAAAAAGTGCAGATGAATGAATTCCAAGGAGGAGAGAAATATGGAGAGGATACTGGAATTTATTATAGAGCATATTGAATTTTCACAGGTTGACTTAACACCATCAAAAAGCAATGCAATGCCTCTGGCTACACATACACAAGCAAACTAATAAATATATATAGATGTGTTTTACATATACCATATTTCAAGAAAAGGGGGTTAGATTTAGTTTTTGGGGTGTATGAAGTTGGGTTTTAGGGACAGTTGTGCAAAATTATTCAAATCTGGTGAAAACTCGCAGAGGCTTCTCTAGAATTACCCTTTTGGACAACAATATCACACCCATATTTATGAAGTGATCAGTACAGCTGATTTCCCCCTATAGGAACGGATCCAGACCACTGCACACTTTCCGTATGTGCGAGGGTCTGGCATTACGCACGAAAGAGGGGAGTGAACTCCCCCTGTCACTCCTCTCTCTTGTGCTGACTTTATGGCAGTTAGGCTGTCATAAGATTTACTTAAGTTAAACGTACAGATCAGCATTCCATGCGTATCCCCTAATACAAGTGCCTACTATACAATTAGAATCCCCCCACCCATCTTTCGTAATCTGTGTGGGCGCAGGGGAAGAACCGCCCCATCGGACAGCTATTGTACATAACTAAGTTCCATACTATAGAAGTTACTGTCGTAAAATGATAGTAACATCTGCCATTTGCGTGCGTAAGTGGCCTAACGGACAGACCTGTGGATCCAGTCCATAGATATTACAACCTTTAGACAGCGATAGTATAGTAAACATTGTAGCTAAGAGAAATTAATTTGTAATAAAAATAAGGCAGTTTCTCTCATTGGGCTCTATTTACAAACTTTCGTGTGTGAAAACAGGCTTTATCATATGAAAACGAAGAGTTCCTTATTTTTAATGCTATCATCACCATGGAAACCATTTACCCTCCCGATCGCTGGCCCGCTCTAATGAATGCCGGCCGGTATTTACAAAGTGTGAGCGTGGATTTTAACAATCCGTGCCGACATGTTAAAGAACGCCATCTGAAGATGGTGTTAGGGTAAGTATTCCAGCGGTCTCCCCATGTAAACCCCTTTTCCTCCCCCTAATAGCTGTTGTTAGGGGAAGGAAGAGGGGGGTACATGTCAGGAGACCGTTGGAATACAGTTCACTAAAAAAAGCTTATTTAAATCTAAGTAAGGTGCAGCGAGTTTGGTTGCTATCATTAGCGCTAAAAGCGCTAATGATAGTAAATAGAGCCCGTTGTTTTACCTTTGCTGTTTTTATTGACTCTGTGGGGTTTGGCTTTATTATAGCTATGTTTTATGTTTTATCTTTAAGGAGTATGGGCTGGATCCAGGTTACTCCATGGCTAAACCATGTTAATTGCAGGGGAGTCACATTTCATCTGTTGCAAACAGTATTAGAGTTGAGAGGTGATGATTCCTATCCCAAGTCTAAATAACAGTGTGATAGTAAAGCTGGTCAGTATCTGTATGCAGTAATCAATTCAAAGATATATCCCTGCATTCAAAGAATGCAATTAACTTGACTCCCCCTGCAATCAACATGGTTTAGCCCAGGAGTAACTAATTTCAGGCACTTACTTAAACCTGGATCCAGCACTATATCTTTAGTAAAAGCTACTGCTTACATAGCAGCCTTTTGACACACATGGTAAAATTCAAAAATGACAGAAAGAATAAAGTATAGCAGTAACAGGATAGAGCAAGGCAAGGTAAAGGTATTTGGAAGTGGTAAATGAGGAAGCTGCAAAAAGGTATACCAGGTGACGGGAGGGTGGAAAGGTGAGGTCAAAGGTGGTAAGGGAGCCAAAGTACTAGTTACTTGTGTAATGGGAACAAAAGGGTAAACCAAGTAGAGAGAACAGAGGAGAAGTGGTGGGGCTGACAAGAAGGGGAGATGGAGGATGACATGAGGGCAGTAAAATTAGATCTTATAAAATAAGTCACAATACACATATAAACAGCAACTAATCCCAAATTTAAAGATTTAACATTTTCAAGGTCATTTTTTGAAGTAATCACAATACGCTACACTCCCACAAATTTTCTACCAACTTACTTTGTTTAAGACCTTCATTCCCTAATGCCCGCTTTATATAAATCTTTTGTGTAAAGTAGTATTAAAAAATTTCAACTTCAACAGAATATCTAAACTTAAAACTGTAATTGTAGTTTGCTACATTGGGCCTGATCCAGACCTACGCCGATGCGCTGTGCTTACTAAAGCGCAGCGTTTCCGCGTTCACTTACCCCGACACTCCCCCTTCCTTACGCCGACTGAAGGCTACCCTTACTTCAGCCGGCGTAAGGAAGGGGCAATACGCTTGCACAGGATCGTATGGCCGCCTAGCCCGCCCTCCTACCCTCATTAAACTACCTCCCCCCGCCCACCTACACTAACCTGAACGTAGGGACGCTGGGGGACGTCCCCTCCAGCGTCCCTATGGCGCTGCTACGGACGCCCGATCCACGATCGGGTGTTGCCGTAGCGACGCCGGGCAACATCTGCCCGGCGCATGCGCAGATTGGCTTTTCAGCTGATCTTACGCTTACGCCCGCCGTCCTAGCAACGACGGGCGTAGGTCTGGATCAGGGCCATTGTCACTATGTATCACATTCAGTTATTTTAATGCTGCTCATAATAGAATAATGTGGTAGATTTTCAGGACCAAGTTTAAAAAGCACCAACAGATGCTATGCTTTTTGCATTTAGATGCATGTGACCTGTCTGCACACTAAGGCACAGGTAATGAAATTAGAACTCAGCAAGAGTCTAAACTGTTTGGTCTGTAGCTCCCTGTCAGAGTATCAGAATTGCTGTCCCTGACCGTCTGAGCATTTACTTAGCTGTCACCTTGCTTTTTGGATCATGACTTGGTATTGTGAAATCTCTGGTGAATATCTTCAGTAGCACCACCATTTGCTGGCTATGCCCCCTCCCCTAGCTAGTTTTGTGCCTATAACCCCAACCTAATACATACAGGTGAAACTTGAAAAATTTGAATATCGTGCAAAAGTTCATGTATTTCAGTAATTCAACTTAAAAGGTGAAACTAATATATCATATAGACTCATTACATGCAAAGTGAGATATTTCAAGCCTTTATTTGTATTAATTTTGATGATTATGGCTTAGAGCTTATGAGAACCCCAAAATCAAAATGTCATAAAATTAAAAAAAAAAAAGGTTTTTAAATACAGAAATGTCAGCCCTCTGAAAAGTATAATCATGCATATGTACTCAGTACTTTGGGTCCCTTTTGCATAAATTACTGCCTCAATGTTGCGTGGCATGGATGCTATCAGCCTGTGGCACTGCTGAGGTGTTATGGAAACTTCACACTGGACTTCAAGCATCTGGGATTGGGTGCCTCTCCATTCTTCAACCAAACTCTTTGGTTTCCAAATGAGATGCAAAATTTGCTCTCCTCAGAACTTTGGACCACTGAGCAACAGACCAAATTTGAAGCCCATGTCCAGGATTTGTCTGGGTGTGGTGGATCTTGATGCACTAACTCCAGCTTCAGTTCACTCCTTGTGCAGCTCCACCACACTTTTGAATGGCCTTTTCCTGACAATCCTCTCAACCTCAGGCTGCCATGAAACGCTTGGGTATGCTGATGAGGTATGCTGGCATGTGGGGAACCACAAGTACCGGCATGCCCTGATGCCTGTGCCCACTGCAGCCTGTAGTACCCCAAAAAAAATCGGAGACCTGTATATGGCAACTAAAGGTTTATTTTCTTAAACAAAGTCTTTTAGATTAAAAGCTTAGAAAAGATTTTTAAATTTTTTTTACTTATTTTATTATTTAAATACCACTCAGTATTAAGCTTAAGCTGTATAATAATAATAATAATAATAATAATAACAGGGTTGCCGACTCTCCCGGAATGTCCGGGAGACTCCCGAAATTCGGGCAGTACTCCCGGTATCCCGGGAGTGCCAGCAAATCTCCCGCAAGTGACTTGAGGCCCGTGGTTTCACTGAAACCACGGCCTCAAGTCCTGCCCCCCTGCCTCGCAACACTAGTATACTAGTGTTGCTAGGCAAAGGAAGGGACTTGATGACGCAATCTGCGGCATCAAGCCCCGTCCCGACCCCTATTCCAACTAAAAACGGGTCAGTATGAGCAAGGGGCGGAGCCTAATGACGTGATTTGCATAACCGCACCATTAAGCCCCGCCCCCTCCATGCGTCGCTAGCTTCTCTCCGGGATCTCCCGGAGGGAAGCTGCCAAAAGTCGGCAACCATGGTCATTTTTTTGAGTGGATCAGAGCAGGATCTCTGCTGTTAAACTGGTAGCGTGTGTGCATGTTACCCAGCATGCTCATCAGGATTTGCAATTGTGAGATAGTAAAAGCCAAGCCATCTCAAGTATGATTGAATAGGTGTGTACCCAGCATCAGCGCAGGATACTGTTGACGTCCGTCACCCCAAAGTCTATATAAGACCACTGAAGTAGCATTTTACCCAGGTTACTTTACAAATAGATAAATAAATAAATAAACATTTCATTTATATTTACATGTTCAGTGGTGTAAACCAGTTTCCCAGGGTTGCTGACTCCCCGGGAATATCTGGGAGACTCCTAAAGTTTTCCTGGCAAATCTCCTGTAAGTCCCACCCCCCTCACCTGTCATTACAGCAAGCTCTAGTGTTACTAGGTATTGGACGGGACTTGATCACGCGATTTTCACAGCCAGGAACACTCTGAATTGTAGTTGTGCTGGACAGGAGGTGGGGTACAATAATACAATTTGTATAAATTGTGTCATTAAGCCCAGCCGCCCTATCGGGCATCTATTTCTTTCCTCCGAGATCTCCCGGAGGTAGGAAATAAAAAGTCGGCAACCCTGCAGTTCCTTTCTTCACCTAAATCCTTCCCTCCACCCTCACTTTGGGGTAGATCCAGAGCTACGTACGCTAGCGTTTTTACTACTTTTACTGACGTAAATTCGCCCATTAGTATTTACTGCGCATGCAGAGGGCAGATGTTACACGTAACTGAGGATGCCCGTAACACTCTCATAACTACGTACGTAGGGGCATTCCTAAAATATGCTTGCCGTATTTACATTCCAACTACGCTTTGGAGGCGAAGGGAGGCAAGTACGTGCCGCCTACATGTATGACAGGAGTTACGCTGTGTAAAGTTAAGATAGGGTTTGGCAAGCGTAAAATGGCCAAAGTACGTGAGAGCATGGAGTGCCTAGGGGAGTGTATATAAAATACGCAAGCGTAAATGGGAATGTAGCTCTGGCCCTGCTATGTAAACATCACCTCCTTTGCTCTTTTCCATTTATTCTCACACCCATGCTCCCTCCCTCTTGCATAGTTCCATATTTGTGATAATATCATGCACACACACTCTGTATATATTTATTTCATATTTTTGTAATACTTTTTGGATCCATCTTTGCATATGCCATGCAGTCAACAACATATTTTATGAAATATACCCTCCATCATCTGTTATTAATCATGGTTAAAATACAAA
>WWET01010498.1:5062-19536 GCA_011038615.1 Limnodynastes dumerilii
CCCCCTGTACAATGAACGCTGTGAAACGCAGCCAAGAAACGATTCGCAGACAGAATTGCGAAATCACACAGCGAGGATTAGAAACGCTGGCCGTGGAATGTACGAAGGTCAGACGCTTCAAGGGCGACCGGAGATCTCCTGAACATGATTCATTGCTGTGATCACAGAGTTTTGTGAAGATTAAAACAAACAAAGGCACAAAGAGGGAATTTGATGGCATTTAAGTAGCACTTGGGCCCCTTCAGTCATTGAATCATTCATTCGTTTAACCCCATGATGTGGCCCCAGACCATGGGGGCTGATTCAGAGTTGCACTTTGACCTTTTATTAGGTGCAAGTGTAGAGCTGAGCAATACCGGGTCGTATTCACACCTAAGAGCGCGTTACATCAGGTCAGATCCGCACCTAACTCACCCGTTCCGCGCCTAACCCCCCCCCCTCCCCACCCACACCCCCCCCCCCCCCCCCCCGTTTTTAGGTACCTTATGGGTGCCATAGCGCTTCCTTTTCTTACCGTGCGTAGCTTCCTTCTTAAGTAGCCTCTCCCCGCCCTCCCCGGCTAATCTAAATCCCTCCCACTTCTACCGTAACACTCTCCGATGCGGCATCACGCTGCCTCTTTGGGCCAGATCAAGACCTACGTTCGGTTTACATTTCAACGGGTTCAAAAAAATTCACCACAAACGGCCCATCGACATTGCAAACTGAGGGTGATGTCCAGAAGCCCAATATGGGGGAAGCTGGCAAGAATGAGGAGACTGATTGGGTGGCACTGGTTGGGTTCTAAATGAGAGAGGGGGTAGAAGTCTCTGCAGAGGGTATAAATGAGAAATGGCTGTAGGGGTGTTATTAATGGTCTTAATAACAGCAGCTGACGCCCAGCTCGTTAAACGTTAATGGGTGACTGTCGTCATCCTAATTCTATAGCTTCTGCCCACAAAACACTCCTGGGTGTTTTGGAAGCCTATAATGTGACTCACACGTACCCAGCAAACAGATACCGACTATTACTGGAACTTACTGATAACCCGAACAGATAAAGATGAGTCAGAGTCCTAGAGAGATTGCGCTGTATTCAGAGATCCGTTTTTGCGGTAAGTTCCGTGCGTATTTTTAGGATCGGATGAACTGCGCATGCGTAGTAACTAAATTTACGCAATCTACTCTGATTTTATGCACGGAAGTCCAGTAGCCACGGACTTGTGAACCTCACGTGAGAAAATACATACGGAGGGGTGTGGTATCTATAATGGGTGCAGGGTGTGCAGCGCACACGGGCCCTTCAGAATAGAGGGCCCTGTGGCATGCATCCTGCACCCTGGTTTGGAAGGGGAAGGGGGGCCAATCAGCATCTATTTCTTCCCTCTAAGATCTTCCGGAGGGAAGAAATAGATGCCAAATGAGCACCCCTCCCCCTGTGGTAGGACTCTCCTGATTCGCAAGCCGAAAAGGGGGTGGGGCCTAATAGCGCTGTAAGCCACACACCTTTCCTGCCCGCAAATCGGAGCAGTCCTCTCTCGGGTAAGGGGCGGGCCATGTGCAAAGCCTGCGCAAGGCCCCCCTCACTTCTTAAATGCCCCTGGATGTCAGGTGTGTATTATACAGGTGATGGTACAGGTGTGTATTATACAGGTGAGGGAGTCAGGTGTGTATTATACAGGTATGGGAGTCAGGTGTGTATTATACAGGTGTGGGAATCAGGTGTGTATTATACAGGTGATGGTACAGGTGTGTATTATACAGGTGAGGGAGTCAGGTGTGTATTATACAGGTGAGGGAGTCAGGTGTGTATTATACAGGTGAGGGAGTCAGGTGTGTATTATACAGGTGAGGGAGTCAGGTGTGTATTATACAGGTGAGGGAGTCAGGTGTGTATTATACAGGTGAGGGAGTCAGGTGTGTATTATACAGGTGAGGGAGTCAGGTGTGTATTATACAGGTGAGGGAGTCAGGTGTGTATTATACAGGTGAGGGAGTCAGGTGTGTATTATACAGGTGAGGGAGTCAGGTGTGTATTATACAGGTGAGGGAGTCAGGTGTGTATTATACAGGTGAGGGAGTCAGGTGTGTATTATACAGGTGAGGGAGTCAGGTGTGTATTATACAGGTGAGGGAGTCAGGTGTGTATTATACAGGTGAGGGAGTCAGGTGTGTATTATACAGGTGAGGGAGTCAGGTGTGTATTATACAGGTGAGGGAGTCAGGTGTGTATTATACAGGTGAGGGAGTCAGGTGTGTATTATACAGGTGAGGGAGTCAGGTGTGTATTATACAGGTGAGGGAGTCAGGTGTGTATTATACAGGTGAGGGAGTCAGGTGTGTATTATACAGGTGAGGGAGTCAGGTGTGTATTATACAGGTGAGGGAGTCAGGTGTGTATTATACAGGTGAGGGAGTCAGGTGTGTATTATACAGGTGAGGGAGTCAGGTGTGTATTATACAGGTGAGGGAGTCAGGTGTGTATTATACAGGTGAGGGAGTCAGGTGTGTATTATACAGGTGAGGGAGTCAGGTGTGTATTATACAGGTGAGGGAGTCAGGTGTGTATTATACAGGTGAGGGAGTCAGGTGTGTATTATACAGGTGAGGGAGTCAGGTGTGTATTATACAGGTGAGGGAGTCAGGTGTGTATTATACAGGTGAGGGAGTCAGGTGTGTATTATACAGGTGAGGGAGTCAGGTGTGTATTATACAGGTGAGGGAGTCAGGTGTGTATTATACAGGTGAGGGAGTCAGGTGTGTATTATACAGGTGAGGGAGTCAGGTGTGTATTATAC
Source organism: Limnodynastes dumerilii (assembly GCA_011038615.1). Taxonomy (NCBI): domain Eukaryota; kingdom Metazoa; phylum Chordata; class Amphibia; order Anura; family Limnodynastidae; genus Limnodynastes; species Limnodynastes dumerilii. The sequence continues at coordinate 7,840 of WWET01010498.1, forward strand.
AGGTGAGGGAGTCAGGTGTGTATTATACAGGTGAGGGAGTCAGGTGTGTATTATACAGGTGAGGGAGTCAGGTGTGTATTATACAGGTGAGGGAGTCAGGTGTGTATTATACAGGTGAGGGAGTCAGGTGTGTATTATACAGGTGAGGGAGTCAGGTGTGTATTATACAGGTGAGGGAGTCAGGTGTGTATTATACAGGTGAGGGAGTCAGGTGTGTATTATACAGGTGAGGGAGTCAGGTGTGTATTATACAGGTGAGGGAGTCAGGTGTGTATTATACAGGTGAGGGAGTCAGGTGTGTATTATACAGGTGAGGGAGTCAGGTGTGTATTATACAGGTGAGGGAGTCAGGTGTGTATTATACAGGTGAGGGAGTCAGGTGTGTATTATACAGGTGAGGGAGTCAGGTGTGTATTATACAGGTGAGGGAGTCAGGTGTGTATTATACAGGTGAGGGAGTCAGGTGTGTATTATACAGGTGAGGGAGTCAGGTGTGTATTATACAGGTGAGGGAGTCAGGTGTGTATTATACAGGTGAGGGAGTCAGGTGTGTATTATACAGGTGAGGGAGTCAGGTGTGTATTATACAGGTGAGGGAGTCAGGTGTGTATTATACAGGTGAGGGAGTCAGGTGTGTATTATACAGGTGAGGGAGTCAGGTGTGTATTATACAGGTGTGACACAGGCCATGCCCCATTTTAGTTGCTCTTCTCTGCTCCAAGCTATACATGTTACTTCCTCTAGTCTCTCTGTATGGTGTGTGACACAGGCCATGCCCCATTTTAGTTGCTCTTCTCTGCACAGTCTCTAATGTATTTTTGTCTTTCTGGAAAGGCTTGTGTTGGTAGTCATGGTGACCAGGTATTGATCACATGGAAAGTCTGAATCTTCATTTCTTCATGAGATAAAAACATCTTTCTGGCTTGAAACAGAAAGGTACGACATATGGAAGACATGCCTGAGAAGGCAGTGGGGTAATAAAACACAATATTAGTGCCCTGTTGACAAACCCCTTAATATGGCTCCTGTTAACTTTTGGATGCAAAAAAGCCTTATATCCTCCGTGGAGATTCACCCGCCAATATTAGCCTGATGGACAACTCAAATGCACTATGCCTGCAGAACCACTATGCTTGACAAAGGCCTGTACACGGCCGAAACGCGTTGGGTTTTGGAACTTTAAGGCGTTTCTCTGCCTTGAACATGGACACTTCTATTTCCAGCCTATGTTTAACACCTGGGAAACATCAGCTCTTTACATCGAAACATAGGTGCCACAACCAGACAGAGTAATGAGGTTTCTATTACAGACACTGCTTACAGAGGCGACAAGCCTCTCTATTGCTTAAACACATCTCTGACTCTTTGATTTGCTCTAATAAATTGGACCTTTTTATGCCAAACCTTCTTTACATCACTCTAAAGAGAATATTAACCCTTGCTTATAGCGCTTGAGCACAACCCTGAGTATTTCATATGTTTTTTTCTCAATCTATCCCTTACTCCCTGGTGGAGCCTTGTAAAATACTCTACTAGCACGAGCAGCTTCTCCATCTGCGCTTGGCCCTGCATGAAAGAAAAACTTTTTGCCTTTCTTCTACTCGTTTACACCACCATTTTTTCTTTCAACCGCTGAGCCGCAACGTTTGCCCACAGAGAGGAGAGAAACACACAAATCAATAGTGTGTTCAAAAAAAGCACAACTTTTGAAACAGATGAAGTAATTAAGCCCAAAAAATGAAGATACAGACTCCACAATGAAAACGAGAACGAAAGAAATCAATCATGTATTTTCTACATTACCAGTATCAGAAAACATTTCTAAAAATGGGAAAACAGTATCAAAACACTATGAAAAACACAAAATAAATAATGAAAAGGAAGAACCACAAGTACAGTAGAGATCTCATTTAGATGAGGAAGAAGAACTCTCTTTTTCAACAAAAAAAAACTACAAGATCACTCTCCAATAACAGATTTCCAAAAGAGAACAGAATTGAACAAACCCAAGTCCAGTCACAGAAGACGGACAACTATCCCTCCAAGAACCCACACAGAGGACCACATAAATCCCTCAAAAACCAACCTCCCTACACACAGAGAAATAAACATCACCCAAGAACATCATTTGAAGAACAATGCTGGAGAGTAGAGAATTCCTACCACCACCCAAAACCAAAAATCCCTCCACCCCATGCAGATCTCTATTAGAAAGATACACGTTGGAGAGAAGAATACAGAGACAACAACAATAGGAGAAATATGGAATATCACAGAACACACGAAGATACTTACAGAAGCCAATATGATGAACGCCAAGACAATTATGAATATGAACAAAACCTAGAAGAGAACACTGAATATAGAAATTTCAATGATCAGGGTCCCTCCTTTCAAGAGTACACCCAAAGAGATCACCACCCCAACCATCATTTTTTAGAACAGTGTTGGAACGAAGGATCAAGAAGAAGATAACCTTCCTGTGCAAAAGAGGGAAAAGGGGAGCCATCAAAAGAAAGAACAATAGAAATCAAAACAAAGACGCCAACAAAAGGAAGAAAACCAAATAAAAAAACTCAACCCAACTACTAGCCCTAACGATACAATAGAAAAATGCTAAATCTTCAATCTCAGCAAAAAGCAACTCAAAAAGGGACTGAAATTTGCACCAACAAAGAGAGTAAATTCCTTCAAACTCTATGTAGACCTACAAAAATATATCGGAGAAATTCTTTCTCACCAATAACAAAGAACCCATTTCTCTGAACAAAGATGAAATGACATCATCCTTCAAAGGACCATCCACATTCTATCTTAAACATCTAAAGGGCAACTATTTAGAAACCTTCACTAGAATGGTATGGGACGACATAGAAAAGCTGGAGACAAAGAAAACAAAAGGGAAACCTAATATCACAACTAAAAAATTTGAAGCCCTAAAGTCCCTAAAAGAAGACAACAAAATCATAATCAAGCCAGAAAACAAAGGTGGCACAGTAGTTATCATGAGTAAAGAAGACCACATAAAAGAAATAACCAATCAACTCCCAGATGGCCATGCCTACAAGAAACTTAACACAGACCCCACAACAAAGATAAAGACCACCTTCAGGGAACTTATCACCAAATATCTGCATAAAGCCATCACCAAAAACTAATTCAATTTCATCAATATAGAGGACCCAGTTACTCCAGGAATCTATATTTTGCTCAAATTAAACAGGAACCCATCTCAACCACCAGGACGACCTATAATCTCAAGGTCCAACTCACTCACTTGTAACCTTTCTGCCTTTATTGATCATCATCTGCAACCTTTCGTCACACAAACAACATCCTATCTTAAAGATACAACTGATCTCCTATGCAAATTAGAATCCCTAAAATGGATATCAAGCGTGACTCCAGTGACTGCAGATGTGAGTTTTCTTTACACAATCATTAACCACTCCAGAGGTATTGAAGCAATCCTTGAAACTCTCCAACAATCCAATTTGAACAAAGACCTTATCACCTTCCTGGAAGAAGGAATCCACTTTATTCTTCATAACAATTTTTTCTACTTTGAAGAATCCTATTACCTCTAAACAAGTCGGTACCGCTATGGGGACTAGATTTGTCCCCAGCTACGCCAAACTTTTTATGTCATCGTGGGAATCAAGGAAGGTTTAGGTACATTGATGACATCATCTTCATCTGGGATGGCACTAGGGAAATGTACTCTTTCTGCAAAAACCTCAGTTGCAACAACTGGAACATTCATCTATCTTTTGACATCAGCCAAACCCAGGTAAACTACCTAGATCTCACAATTCACATAGAAGATGAAAGAATTAAAACCAAAACATATAGGAAACAAACTCAAACTTCTATATTGACACATCCAGTTCCCATCATCAACATTTGCTAAGAAACATACCTTTTGGCCAATATAGAAGAATAAAGAGAAACTGTACTGAAGCAGCAGTTTTAAAGAGCAGATCAAGGAAATGAAGAAACAATTTGAAGAAAAGAAATGATGACCCAAAAATCATCATCCACCCACCACCAAAATAAACTAAGATAAAAAATGATACTAACTGGGCATTCTTTTCTAAATATTGTCCTAACCACAACAAGATTGAAAATATATTCAAAAGGCATTGGAAGATAATCAAAAAGGACCCTATACTCCATTCCTACTTACCTGATAAACCCCAATTTATCTATAGAAGAGCAGACAATTTAAGAAATATTCTGGTCAGGAGCAACCTTCCAGACAAATTAAAAAGAGGTTCAATCAGGAAGAAAGGTTTCCACCGCTGCGGCCTATGAATTGCTTACAGAGACGTAAAAATTGAGAAATCCAAATATAGGGCTGGATCCAGACTTAAGTAAGTGCTTGAACTTAGTTACTCCTGGGCTAAACCATGTTGATTGCAGGGGGAGTCATATTTCATCTGTTATAAACAGTATTAGCGATGAGAGGTGATGTTTCCTATCCCAAGTCTAAATAACAGTGTGATAGTAAAGCTGGTCAGTATCTGTGTGCAGTAAGCAATTCAAAGATATATCCCTGCATGCAAAGAATACAATTACCTTGACTCCCCCTGAAATCAACATGGTTTATCCCAGGAGTAACTAATTTCAAGCACTTACATAAGTCTGGATCCAGCCCATACTTATTTTACGGTCAAAGAAAAGACCTATAAGATAAATCAGTTTATCACCTGCAACGTAAAAAATGTCATTTATATATTGGAATGCTGTGGCTTGTTCTATGTGGGCCGCACTTCACGCCCTTTGAACAATAGACTTGAAGAACATATTCGCAACATTAAGAAGGGGATGGAAAATCATTCTGTACCCATGCATTTTAAAGAACATCACAACTAATGGTCTGAAGAACTTCTGGGGTATACAAACAACACAAGAGAATTGGAAAAACAGAAAGATTGAAAAGAAACTAGAAATGGATCGGATTTTAAGACTTAAGACATTACAACCTACATTAATGAACCTTGATTTTGAATTAAAATAGTTCCTGTGATTCCGTTGTCACTCCCTGGTTAGAATGTCCCATTTGCGAAATAGGGATATCCGAAAGTTTCTTTTCGGATGTCCCTTTTTCCAATGGTTACAATTTTCAAAATTTTTTTGGGGACGTTCGGAAAGAGCGGATCACTCTGCTGCACCTCCGCCACCGCTCACCGGACCGTGGAACAGGTGAGTAAACTTTTTCTGCGGGGTTAAGGTCAGGCTGCAGGGGAGGGAGGGTTAGGGTCAGGCTGCAGGGTAGGAAGGGTTAGGGTCAGGCTGCGGAAGATGGTGGGTTAGGGTCAGGCTGCCAGGAAGGAGGGTTAGGGTTAGGGTAGTAAGAGGGGAGGGTTAGGGTAAGAATTAGGGGAAGCAGTGGGGAAAGCTCGGTGCTCCGTGAATCAATTGCAATGCCTCCTCGAGGCAATCGGGTTTTTCGAAATTGGGAGTTTCGAAAGACACTCTTTTGCTGCCGTTTATCAACATGGCGCTAATATCGTGTTTTATTACCCCACTGCCTTCTCAGGCATGTCTTCCATATGTCGCACCTTTCTGTTTCAAGCCAGAAAGCAGTTTTTTTCTCATGAAGAAACGAAGATTCAGACTTTCCGTGTGACGTTTACCTGGTTACCACGACTACCCACACAAGCCTTTTGTTTACTTCTCTATGTAACTCTCTTTCCATCAAAAATACTTTTCCTTCAGAAAACCTTTTATTAAAAATTTTTTTGCAACCTCTTAATATGGCTCCTATTAACTATGCAAGGTGCAAGAAAGTCTTATATCCCCTGTGGAGATTCGCCCACCAACATCAGCCTGATTGACAACTGTCAGGCTATTTAAATGCACTTTGCCTGCACAACCACTATCCTTGACAAAGGCCTGTACACGGCCGAAACGCATTGGATTTTGGACCTTTAAGACTTCTCTCTGTCTTGATCACGGACACCTCTGTTTCCAGCCTATGTTTAACACCGGGGAAACATTGGCTCTTTACATCGGTGCCACAACCAGACAGAGTAATGAGGTTTCTATTACAGACACTGCTTACAGAGGCGGCAAGCTTCTCTATTGCTTAAACGCATCTCAGACTTTTTGACTTGCTCTAATAAATTGAACCTTTTTTTAAACCCTTCTTTACATCACTCTAAATAGAATATTAACCCGTTTATAGCGCTTGAGCACGAGTGTGGGGCTCCGGTACGAAGAACCAATTTTTGAATCGGCCGTTTTCTCCCCAGCCAGTTGCGAACTGGCTGGGATTTCGATTGCTATGCCTCGATAAGGCATAGAAATCGATCCAAGGTGCACCGAAAGCTCTGTGGTGCGAAATTTGTAAAAAAAATTGTTCCCCCACTACATCCCCTAATTCTTACCCCAACCCTCCCCTCTCACTACTCTGACCGTAACCTTCCTGGCAGCCTGACCCTAACCCACCATCTCCCGCAGCGTGATCCTAACCATCCCTCCCCTGCAGCCTGACCCTAACCCTCCCCCTGCAGCTTAACCCTAACCCTCCCTCCCCTGCAGCTTAACCCTAACCCTCCCTCCCCTGCAGCTTAACCCTAACCCTCCCGGTATTTCCGAATCAGAATGGCTTATCGGCATACACATCCATTCTGAAAAGAAAATTCTAAAGTGGGGAGAATTCGAAATAGGGACATCCGAAAAGGAACTTTTGGATGTCCCTATTTCGGAAAGAAGATTTTCTTACCGGAGACTGGCAACGTTTGGAGCGCCCTTACTGTCCGATCTGCGTTCCTTTGTCTGCCCTGCCACGTATCTGATGCAGAATTCTCACAGCTAATTTACATACACTGCACATGTAAGTACCGTCTTACTTAATTCAGAATCCAGCCCATTGTTACAATGTTGAATTTATGATATGAACCAGTGAATTTAACACAGACTTGGACAATGAGAATAGCTTACTAACCAAAAGGATGTTGAATTTAGATCAGTGAGTTTCAATAAACAATGTCTGACATACCAGATAATGTTGAATTTGCACAAACACTCAGTAATTGAATATTGGTACAGCTTATCTCTGTCCCCTGCAGCCTGACCCTAACCCTCCCTCCCCTGCAGCCTGAACCTAACCCTCCCTCCCCTGCAGCCTGACCCTAACCCTACTTCCCCTGCAGCCTGAACCTAACCCTTCCTCCCCTGCAGCTTGACCCTAACCCTCCCTACCTGTTCCTGGTCAGGCGATAGCAGCAGCGGAGGTTCGGCGGAGGGATATCGGTAAGCACGAAAGTGAATGGGTGAAGTATGTAAAACAACAAACTCACCCCTCACCCATTCATAAAAAAAATAGAAACTCTGCTTTATTCGAAATAGGGACATCCAAAACGGAACTTTCAGATGTCCCAATTTTGGAAAAGATAGTTTCTTAGCGGTTATTGACAACGCTTAAACACAATCCTGAGTATTTAATACATTTTTTCTCAATGATTAGCAATTATGTCAACCTTGATTAAATTAATCTGTATAAAAATAAACATTTTATGCCAGTAATCAGTACTTGTTTTTTATCAGTTTAAATTTAGATTCATGGCATCATTGTGGTTAGATTTATCAAGACATTCTTAAAAACAACATATTCAGCAATTGGCACTTCCTAGACAAACATCTGCCTAAACCCTACAAGTAAACAACATGGAGATCAGCATTTGCAAGGAGCGTCGATTAGATATAAGAACAAGACTTGTAAAAGGACCTGATCCAGGGGATGTATTCTTCATAAAGAAAATAATATTTCCGAATATTTTACAGTCCAAAGCTCATTTCCGTCTGTCTCTAGTTCGAAAATATTAGTAATTAAAAAGTTTTACTTATGAATGGTTAAGTATTTATTATCCAACCTGCTTACCATTCATTACTTCCGAAACCACCGCCGCACCACACCGCACCGGAGAGGTGAGTGTGCAAGGGGAGTCTATGGGGAGTCTTAGGGTCAGGCTGCAGGGAGGGGGGACTTAGGGTCAGGCTGTGGGGAGGGGAGTCTTAGGGTCAGGCTGTGGGGAGGGGAGTCTTAGGATCAGGCTGCGGGGAGGGGAGTTTTAGGGTCAGGCTGCGGGGAAGGGAATCTTAGGGTCAGGATGCAGGGAAGGGAGTCTTAGGGTTAGGCTGCAGAGATGGGAGTCTTAGGGTTATGTTGCAGAGATGGGAGTCATAGAGTTATGATGCAGAGATGGGAGTCTTAGGGTTATGCTGCAGAGATGGGAGTCTTAGGGTCAGGCTGCATGGAAGGGAGTCTTAGTGTTATGCTGCAGAGATGGGAATCTTAGGGTCAGGATGCAGGGAGGGGAGTTTTAGGGTCAGGCTGTGCGGAGGGAAGTCTTATAGTCAGGCTGCGGGGAGGGGAGTCTTAGGGTCAGGCTGCAGGGGAGGGGAGTCTTAGGGTCAGGCTGTGGGGAGGGGAGTCTTAGGGTCAGGCTGCGGGGAGGGGAGTTTTAAGGTCAGGCTGCGGAGATGGGAGTCTTAGGGTTATGCTGCGGAGATGGGAGTCTTAGGGTTATGCTGCAGAGATGGCAGTCTTAGGGTTATGCTGCAGAGATGGGATTCTTAGGGTTATGCTGCAGAGATGGGAGTCTTAGGGCTTCCCGTATTTCAAAAATTGAACTTTCGTTCCACAAACTGCATCCCCTGAAAAGCAGGTAGGGTCCATTCAGAAGAGCTGTGGGTGTGAGAGCATTGAGCTACCATCGCAGCTACGGAATAGAGGATCACACGTACGAAATTTGATTAGGGCTGGCGAGCGCCGTGCATATTTCCACAGCCCAGTGTAAGCAATTCCAAATTCACATTGCGCAAAGTCACATCGCTGCCAAAAAAGACATGCTAAATCTGAAACGTTTCCCTCCTGCCAACACAGCATCAAAAGCAAGTGTGTTAAGAGACTCATGTGTAAGCCTTGTGCTTGAACCCTCCTCTCCGGGACAGTCAGGGGTGTGATGATAACACTCACACAATATCTCCCAGCTCTACACTCTACCCGCACTCAGACCACACCGAGGAATGTGACAGCCTCACACCACAAAGACCAGGAGACATCGCCCGATCTCACAGGTAACACTTCATATTTCCTACGATGCTCTCCTTTATCTGATGATTTAACTCTGTTGCGATCTCAACGCTTGCAATTCTATTCATTTATCCCCCAGTGATTATACAGGAAAAGAGAGCATTGTTATCCCCGTATAGTTTATAACCACCTCCCTGCACAACAACCTCACAAACAGGATCCATCCTCAGATAAAGCCCCCTAAATTCCTCATTTTATTTGTGATATTTCCGTATTTTATTTGTATTTCATTGAGCAGTGATCGCATGCAGATATTGAATGCAGTGTAAGTAAATGTGTTGGTACTGGGACCTCTTCCACTTAAATCTATTCTATAACCTTAATAAAAAATACAAATGACCCTCCAAATTCATATAACTATAGAAGGGATAAAATAACCTCAAAATACGACCAGAGTGTACGAATACGTGTATGGAACGTATTTTTGCGTTCAGAGTAACTGTGCATGCGTAATAACTTTATTTATGCTATTTATATTGAATTTACGCACGGAAGTCCAAGTGAATCGCACTTGGGGACATACATGCGGAGGGGCGGGGTTGAAACCCGTACGGACAAAGTTACGTGAAAGTGGGTGGGGGGGGAGGCATTTAAATGACCATTTCAGGGTGCGGTTAGCTACATACGCACGTAAGTAAGTAATATATGCGCTTAAGTGCACGCATAGAGAAAAGGGCGCCCTATGGAGGTGTCCGTGTGAGAGGAGCGTCATGGACGTGCGTATAATTGCGCACCTAAAACTAACGGATCTGTGAATACAGCCCAATAAGTGCAAATAAGTGGTTTTTAAAAAATCGTGCAAAATAAGTGTAAAATAGCTCATAGATGAATAAAAAAAAGTCCATTAATTGTATGTAATATATTATAATACCAAAATGTCCATAAAAGTGAAAAAAAGGGAAAAATGCAAAAAAAAAAAAAACACAAGAACAAGGGGCCGTATTCAAGCGTCGGCTTCTTAGGTGCGCAGATGATCGAAATGACCTACTATACATGCGTGGTAGGGTAGGTACGCCATCTGCGTACCAGTTATGTATGTAGATTGCCTCCGGGCGGTCTTTAAAGGCGGCAGGGAGTAACGCCACCTCGGGGAGTGTATAGGAGGAAGTGGGAGGGGGAAGGGATTTTGATTAGTCGGGGAGGGCGGGGGGGGGGCAATGGCCGTGCGTAGTTTTCTTCTTAAGAAGAAAAGCAGACATATACGCCCATATGTACACACGTAAAGTTCGAGGTGGTTTATGGAGGCGTATGTCTATGATCGCACGGCCGGGAGAGGGGAGTGTCCTGGGTGTTGGTGGGTGTGGCCTTGCTACGTGTGTGCGTATAATTGCGTACTTTAAAAAAAAAACGGATCTCTGAATACGGCCCAATATCAGCAGGTAGATCGTTCATGTGACCATCCAAACATTTAAAAGTCACCTGGCGGGAGCCGTATGAAAAGGGCTGGATTCCAGTCGATGGAAATCTATTGCTGCGTTGCACGTAAAAAGCGTTAAGGCTTTGAGGAAGTTTAGGAAAAATCTGTTGCACAAAACATATTGTAACAAGATAAAAGCTGCAAACAAACAAGATGCATTTTAGTTTTTTTCGCCAACAGGAAGCTTTAACTTGTAAGTGTGGACAACTTTTACGACTATATTATTACCAGAGCGGTCTTATTATAAGTGGTGATATACCTAAAAACATAGAAAGTGACGGCAGATAAGAGCCACATGGCCCGTCCTGTCTGCTCAGTTGTTTATTTAAAACTATACTGACCCTATTTACCCTCATTTTAGTTTGACATTTGGATATCCTTCTGCTTATCCTTATAGGATGTTATCCCAAGCATGTTAAAAGGGTCCTATTGTGTTTTATAAATCCTGGCTGCATTATGGTTGTTTAGTGAATTTATCAATATTTTTGGTACAATCACGTGTCGGAATTCTCTACTGCACTGATCTTTTAGACCAATCTACGCAATCTACGTATCGAAACGATACGCAGATTACGTACAATAGCTACTACGCCTGCGCAGTAGCTATTGTTTATTGAACTACGTCCGTCTATGGAAGACGGACGTAGTTCTGGATCCAGCCCCAGACTCTCTTTTTACAGTCACCGTTACGCTGTACGATACCCACTCACATGCAATGTGTTTAGCAAAGTGGCTGCACTGCTCTTAGCCGGTGCTCTATTCTGCCGTAATCACTTACTATGTAATAGCCCCTGGATTGGGTGCTAGATATCTCAGCAGATAGATTGCTTCTACTTGAGAACTGTTTACATTAACAGGAAAACTTCTCTAAGTGTCACAGAGATCTTCACAGCCGATAGGAGCCACTTCCCTGCCCAACCACTCAAACTTCCCCGAACCCACCACCCTCCAGCTATTATACAGAGAACACTCGTCACTCACTCACCCTCCTGGACCCACCTTCAATACCACACACATACACTAGGGATCATTGACTATAGCAACCAATTCACCTGCTAGCTTGCATTATTGACTGGTGTCTGCTGACTGGGGAAGAGAATGTAATGTCATTGTGTGACGGTCATGTAACAGAGAATCCTCACATATAGTATAATCACCATTATCACTATACATAACA
>WWET01010500.1:0-15786 GCA_011038615.1 Limnodynastes dumerilii
ATCTGTATAGATAGAATGATGTATCCGTCTATCTGTCTGTCTGTCTGTTTATCTATCTATCATCTATCTATCTGTCTATCCATCCGTCTATCTGTCTGTTTATCTATCATTCTATCTATCTGTATATCCATCTATTTATCCGTCTATCTGTCTGTCTGTCCGTTTATCTATCTATCTCTCCCCGGTTCCATGGCAGGATGTCAGATCTTGTTTTCCTCGGCATCACAATGTTATCTTCCTTCTGCGATGAAGAATTGAATTATGGACGGAGGATAAACACAGGATCATCCTTTAATAACAAAGTCTATTGATTTGCAGTATTTTATTCAGTCTTCCATTGCCAGATGTATTTACTTGATTTTCATAATAACACCGCTGTCTATTCCAGTCCTAATTGAGAAGCGTGCCTGCAAAATATGTTCTGTAAACATTAAATAATTAAAATGATGCTGCTAGTGAATAAAACCAATTAACCTTAAACATTGCTTTTTAATTATTTGCACCTGCACGGCGGAGAGGATCTTGCCGGATCGGCGCGGCGAGCGGCGTTCTCACCAAGCAAACCTTAAAACATTTTTTACACGGTGTTTGACACAAAAGAGAATAGATGAGAACAGGCTTTCATGCCTGATAAAAAAGCTATTAGCTTGCTAAAATTCCAGGCACTTCTTATTCTGAAGCGGGAAGAGAAATCATTGTACAGAGAAGTCTGTAATGCTGGAGGTGAGACATTAAGAGGCTGCAGCGAAATTCACACCGTTCCTAGCACGGGATTCGCTGTCATTCCTCCCGTTGTTTTGGGGCGGTGGCGACTCTCTCAATATGACTTGCAAATGACATTCCCACAAAACGTATCTTCAGCACAACTGTGAACTGTAATGACATTCAGTGTCCTCAGAATCTCCCGTTCAGTTAATATTTAGCTACAGGGCCAGAGATAACTATTATTATGTCAGGGACTGGCTTTAACGAGGCACATAGGGACATAATGTCAGGGACTGGCTGAGCGGGGCACATAGGGACATAGGGCCTGATCCAGACCTACGCTGATGCACTGTGCTTACTAAAGCACAGCGTATCGGCGTTCACTTTCCCCGACACTCCCCCTGTGCAGGCGTTTGGCCCCTTCCTTACGCCGACTGAAGGCTACCCTAAGTGGGGAACATAGGGACATAGTATCAGGGACTGGCTGAGAGGGACACATAGGGACATAATGTCAGGGACTGGCTGAGAGGGACACATAGGGACATAATGTCAGGGACTGGCTGAGCGGGGCACATAGGGACATAATGTCAGGGACTGGCTGAGAGGGACACATAGGGACATAATTTTAGGGACTGGCTGAGTGGGACACATAGGGACATTATTTTAGGGACTGGCTGAGCGGGGCACATAGGGATATTATTTTAGGGACTGGCTGAGCGGGGCACATAGGGATATTATTTTAGGGACTGGCTGAGCGGGGCACATAGGGATATTATTTTAGGGACTGGCTGAGCGGGGCACATAGGGATATTATTTTAGGGACTGGCTGAGCGGGGCACATAGGGACATTATTTTAGGGACTGGCTGAGTGGGGCACATAGGGATATTATTTTAGGGACTGGCTGAGCGGGGCACATAGGGACATAATGTCAGAGTGGCTGAGTGGATTAGGTATTAGGGTTACGTAGGACAAGGCGTTACATAGGCACAGAGATACGCAGGGAAAGTTAGGGCAGGTTCTGAACACGTAGATCAGCTAATGTACGTGCGCAGGGAGTGCCCGGGGGGCATTATCATTAGTAGTGTGTAACTGGGGCACGCTTGTGTACATAAAACGACTTTAAGTCTGGGTCTGGTCCAATTGTTTGCAATGACATTCTGACATTCGCAATAAGACAGAAGCGCTCGCAATAACCAGGCCCCATTCCCCATTGGACTGTATGACCCTGCACTTGTGCAACACACTTGAGCAGCCTAACCCCAATATGCACTATAGGGCCCGGTCAGACCTACGCCTGCTTGTGTTTTTACACTCAGTGTAGTCGTAAAAACGCTGTTTTCTGCGCATGTGCGAGGAAGATGTTACTTACGAGCCTACGATCTCCAGCGTAACTATGAACGAAGGGGCGTGCCAAACATACGCCACCTGTAATTACGCCGGGGTGAGGCATGTAAATCATACAGTATGGGCGTGCTAAGCGTTGTATCTACGCATGCAGGCTACGGACGCCCGCGGTTACGCTCAAAAAAGTTAGGGTAGGGATTGGTCGGCGTAAGACGGCATAAATACGGACGAGCGAAGGAAGTGCCTAGGGGCGTGCTTCGTAGGCACGCTGGCGTAAATATGCTACGCACAAGGGTGTATTATTTGCGTGGGTCTGGATCAGGCCCATAGTCCTCAACCTTCCTCTTCGCGTCAAGTCCAGAACTGTAAATCAGGCGTCACAGTGGAGTCTGGGAGTGTGAAGTGGGCGTCACTGCTGCGCGGACATCCTTTGATACAGTGGCGTCCGTCGGAACGCTAAGTGCCTGACTCATAACCTTATCCCATTTTGTCACCATCAATTTTAGGGCCCCTAGGACTGTGGCGATGGATGACCCTACTACAAGGAACGCAAGGTTCTTAAATAGATTCCTTAGCTGGCAGCACTTAGGGTGTTGTAAAAACTACAACTCCCAGCATGCTCCAACAGCGGAGTCACATCTGATCCTTTTGCGAAGCATTATGGGACATTTCACAACCCCTGGAGTGTGACCTGTTCCCTATGCCTGATGTGTACAGTATAACACACGTCTGATGTGCTGTAAAAATTAGCAACATAAACAGGGAAAATAAAGATGCATAAACAATTAAGGCACAATATACACAAAGTAACATATTTCAGATGATATATGAGGAGAGAGATCAGGGACGGAAATGTGGATTAAAAAAATGTAAACCTGAAATAACGTCACAGAAATTATTATGAAGACATTAAAAGAATGTTATTAATCAATAAATTTGCTTATGCAATTCCTTCGTGAGTCATATTTCATTGTATGGCACCTTTCCCGGGAGAGACGTCAGTATTTAGTAGAAACAAGCGCTATTGGTCACATGAAACGATTAATCTGCGAGCGAGACGGTATTATACAGCATCACATCATGTGCCTGGATTTCTAATTTCTGTTGCAATTTTATTCATCCAATTTGTGAGATTAAAGCATTAGCATGAACACATTGCCCGGTCTCTGGATGTGTCACCTTGTATCTTCTGTACAAATTCATCAATTCCCAAATTAATGACAAAAGGACATTAGCCCCGAGGGCTTCAAGGTGGAGGTTATAGGGAAAAGAAAGTTTAACTCTTCCAAAGCAGATGGTGCAGGCGGAGCACGCATATATTTGTAGAGAGAATCACTTATATTATATTATGAGGAGTAATGTAACGTCCTTGTGTAGAGTTGTGTACAATATGAATGGTAACGCATCTCCAGAAACCATTATAAGTTGTATGCGATGTGGACCACCTTGCCTTCAAAAGGCGATAATTTCCGGCGTTCCATAAGTGTCGCCATTGGTTCAGGCTGTGTACACGTGTTACGTGCAATGTACTGTGCTGTGGAAAAATACCCAATTACGACTCTTCTAAGAGTACTGACCTCTCTTGCAGTACATATGTACACATTACAGAAACAGGCGGACTCTATAGACATATGCACCGAGCTCGTCATTGTATACTGATTGTGACGCATTTGTTGCCCATACATTTACCAGCAAAAATATGAACAAATCATCGGGTTTTAAGTTACCTTTGTCAGTGATGGACACAGGCCCGACGAGAGGGGGGACAAAGGGGACAGCTGTGATGGACACAGGCCCGGTGACAGGGGGGGGACAAAGGGGACAGCTGTGATGGGCCTGAGGTTCAGAGTGAACCCTGCAATCCACTGCTGCAAACACTATTGAGGAGGGAGGGGGGGTCTCAAAACCATGAGTGTACAGGGCCCCAAGATTTGTGTTGCCGGGCTCGGACAACCATGTTGAATGTGAAGGATCTACAGAGTACGGCTAGAGCGCTGCTGCGTCTGTTATACCTCCCCGTCTTCTTCAGTGGAGAGTCCATGATGTGGTTGTTGGTGCAGGGGAAGAACATGCTCCGGTTATCAGAGACTGCACTGAATACTTTACCTTTCTCTCATTGGACAATCCATGTGTAGGGGAGGCGAAGCTGCCAATCAGTGAGCTCTGTCCCTGCAACAGACACCCCCAAGGATCTTGTGGCAGCACCCCCTAACATTGAGTCTTCACAGATCCGCTTTCGAGGGGAGTTCCAGGCATATTTTTAGAATTGGATCACCTGCGCATGTGTAGTAACTTTATTCACGTGCTTTACGTAGACTATACGCACTTAAGTGTCTAACGGACGTACATGAGAATCGCACTTGGGGACATACGCACGGAAATCCGACACACTGGAAAATTTACATAAAAGTGGGTGGGGGGAGGCATTTAAATGAACGCATGGAGGCGCGGTTATATAGAATCGCACGGATGGAGCACATAGACGCACGTAAGTACACACGGAAAGATCAGAGCTGTCTATGGACTTGTAAGTCGCCGACAGCACATCCGGGAGAGGGGAGTGTCCGGGAGAGGGGAGTGTCCGGGCCTGTTTTCTGATTGGGCAGTGGCTACATGTTATGTGACACGTGGTATATGTAGAATGCAGTATAAGAGTGATGCAATAACAGCCCGGTATGAAGTGTGGTGAAATAGCAGGAAGCTTATTAGTGCAAACAGGTTATAGGGCACCTAATAGTGCGAGCAACAGACCACACATCAGTGACAGGACGAGGACACAGGACACAGGGCACAGGGCACAGGGCACAGGACACAGGGCACAGGACACAGGACACAGGGCACAGGACACAGGACACAGGGCACAGGACACAGGACACAGGGCACAGGACACAGGACACAGGGCACAGGACACAGGACACAGGGCACAGGACACAGGACACAGGGCACAGGACACAGGACACAGGGCACAGGACACAGGACACAGGGCACAGGACACAGGACACAGGGCACAGGACACAGGACACAGGGCACGTGTTCACAAGTACAAGGAAATACTCAGACTTAGTTAAGGAAATACTCAGACTCAGTTAAGGAAATACTCAGACTCAGTTAAGGAAATACTCAGACTCAGTTAAGGAAATACTCAGACTCAGTTAAGGAAATACTCAGACTCAGTTAAGGAAATACTCAGACTCAGTTAAGGAAATACTCAGACTCAGTTAAGGAAATACTCAGACTCAGTTAAGGAAATACTCAGACTCAGTTAAGGAAATACTCAGACTCAGTTAAGGAAATACTCAGACTCAGTTAAGGAAATACTCAGACTCAGTTAAGGAAATACTCAGACTCAGTTAAGGAAATACTCAGACTCAGTTAAGGAAATACTCAGACTCAGTTAAGGAAATACTCAGACTCAGTTAAGGAAATACTCAGACTCAGTTAAGGAAATACTCAGACTCAGTTAAGGAAATACTCAGACTCAGTTAAGGAAATACTCAGACTCAGTTAAGGAAATACTCAGACTCAGTTAAGGAAATACTCAGACTCAGTTAAGGAAATACTCAGACTCAGTTAAGGAAATACTCAGACTCAGTTAAGGAAATACTCAGACTCAGTTAAGGAAATACTCAGACTCAGTTAAGGAAATACTCAGACTCAGTTAAGGAAATACTCAGACTCAGTTAAGGAAATACTCAGACTCAGTTAAGGAAATACTCAGACTCAGTTAAGGAAATACTCAGACTCAGTTAAGGAAATACTCAGACTCAGTTAAGGAAATACTCAGACTCAGTTAAGGAAATACTCAGACTCAGTTAAGGAAATACTCAGACTCAGTTAAGGAAATACTCAGACTCAGTTAAGGAAATACTCAGACTCAGTTAAGGAAATACTCAGACTCAGTTAAGGAAATACTCAGACTCAGTTAAGGAAATACTCAGACTCAGTTAAGGAAATACTCAGACTCAGTTAAGGAAATACTCAGACTCAGTTAAGGAAATACTCAGACTCAGTTAAGGAAATACTCAGACTCAGTTAAGGAAATACTCAGACTCAGTTAAGGAAATACTCAGACTCAGTTAAGGAAATACTCAGACTCAGTTAAGGAAATACTCAGACTCAGTTAAGGAAATACTCAGACTCAGTTAAGGAAATACTCAGACTCAGTTAAGGAAATACTCAGACTCAGTTAAGGAAATACTCAGACTCAGTTAAGGAAATACTCAGACTCAGTTAAGGAAATACTCAGACTCAGTTAAGGAAATACTCAGACTCAGTTAAGGAAATACTCAGACTCAGTTAAGGAAATACTCAGACTCAGTTAAGGAAATACTCAGACTCAGTTAAGGAAATACTCAGACTCAGTTAAGGAAATACTCAGACTCAGTTAAGGAAATACTCAGACTCAGTTAAGGAAATACTCAGACTCAGTTAAGGAAATACTCAGACTCAGTTAAGGAAATACTCAGACTCAGTTAAGGAAATACTCAGACTCAGTTAAGGAAATACTCAGACTCAGTTAAGGAAATACTCAGACTCAGTTAAGGAAATACTCAGACTCAGTTAAGGAAATACTCAGACTCAGTTAAGGAAATACTCAGACTCAGTTAAGGAAATACTCAGACTCAGTTAAGGAAATACTCAGACTCAGTTAAGGAAATACTCAGACTCAGTTAAGGAAATACTCAGACTCAGTTAAGGAAATACTCAGACTCAGTTAAGGAAATACTCAGACTCAGTTAAGGAAATACTCAGACTCAGTTAAGGAAATACTCAGACTCAGTTAAGGAAATACTCAGACTCAGTTAAGGAAATACTCAGACTCAGTTAAGGAAATACTCAGACTCAGTTAAGGAAATACTCAGACTCAGTTAAGGAAATACTCAGACTCAGTTAAGGAAATACTCAGACTCAGTTAAGGAAATACTCAGACTCAGTTAAGGAAATACTCAGACTCAGTTAAGGAAATACTCAGACTCAGTTAAGGAAATACTCAGACTCAGTTAAGGAAATACTCAGACTCAGTTAAGGAAATACTCAGACTCAGTTAAGGAAATACTCAGACTCAGTTAAGGAAATACTCAGACTCAGTTAAGGAAATACTCAGACTCAGTTAAGGAAATACTCAGACTCAGTTAAGGAAATACTCAGACTCAGTTAAGGAAATACTCAGACTCAGTTAAGGAAATACTCAGACTCAGTTAAGGAAATACTCAGACTCAGTTAAGGAAATACTCAGACTCAGTTAAGGAAATACTCAGACTCAGTTAAGGAAATACTCAGACTCAGTTAAGGAAATACTCAGACTCAGTTAAGGAAATACTCAGACTCAGTTAAGGAAATACTCAGACTCAGTTAAGGAAATACTCAGACTCAGTTAAGGAAATACTCAGACTCAGTTAAGGAAATACTCAGACTCAGTTAAGGAAATACTCAGACTCAGTTAAGGAAATACTCAGACTCAGTTAAGGAAATACTCAGACTCAGTTAAGGAAATACTCAGACTCAGTTAAGGAAATACTCAGACTCAGTTAAGGAAATACTCAGACTCAGTTAAGGAAATACTCAGACTCAGTTAAGGAAATACTCAGACTCAGTTAAGGAAATACTCAGACTCAGTTAAGGAAATACTCAGACTCAGTTAAGGAAATACTCAGACTCAGTTAAGGAAATACTCAGACTCAGTTAAGGAAATACTCAGACTCAGTTAAGGAAATACTCAGACTCAGTTAAGGAAATACTCAGACTCAGTTAAGGAAATACTCAGACTCAGTTAAGGAAATACTCAGACTCAGTTAAGGAAATACTCAGACTCAGTTAAGGAAATACTCAGACTCAGTTAAGGAAATACTCAGACTCAGTTAAGGAAATACTCAGACTCAGTTAAGGAAATACTCAGACTCAGTTAAGGAAATACTCAGACTCAGTTAAGGAAATACTCAGACTCAGTTAAGGAAATACTCAGACTCAGTTAAGGAAATACTCAGACTCAGTTAAGGAAATACTCAGACTCAGTTAAGGAAATACTCAGACTCAGTTAAGGAAATACTCAGACTCAGTTAAGGAAATACTCAGACTCAGTTAAGGAAATACTCAGACTCAGTTAAGGAAATACTCAGACTCAGTTAAGGAAATACTCAGACTCAGTTAAGGAAATACTCAGACTCAGTTAAGGAAATACTCAGACTCAGTTAAGGAAATACTCAGACTCAGTTAAGGAAATACTCAGACTCAGTTAAGGAAATACTCAGACTCAGTTAAGGAAATACTCAGACTCAGTTAAGGAAATACTCAGACTCAGTTAAGGAAATACTCAGACTCAGTTAAGGAAATACTCAGACTCAGTTAAGGAAATACTCAGACTCAGTTAAGGAAATACTCAGACTCAGTTAAGGAAATACTCAGACTCAGTTAAGGAAATACTCAGACTCAGTTAAGGAAATACTCAGACTCAGTTAAGGAAATACTCAGACTCAGTTAAGGAAATACTCAGACTCAGTTAAGGAAATACTCAGACTCAGTTAAGGAAATACTCAGACTCAGTTAAGGAAATACTCAGACTCAGTTAAGGAAATACTCAGACTCAGTTAAGGAAATACTCAGACTCAGTTAAGGAAATACTCAGACTCAGTTAAGGAAATACTCAGACTCAGTTAAGGAAATACTCAGACTCAGTTAAGGAAATACTCAGACTCAGTTAAGGAAATACTCAGACTCAGTTAAGGAAATACTCAGACTCAGTTAAGGAAATACTCAGACTCAGTTAAGGAAATACTCAGACTCAGTTAAGGAAATACTCAGACTCAGTTAAGGAAATACTCAGACTCAGTTAAGGAAATACTCAGACTCAGTTAAGGAAATACTCAGACTCAGTTAAGGAAATACTCAGACTCAGTTAAGGAAATACTCAGACTCAGTTAAGGAAATACTCAGACTCAGTTAAGGAAATACTCAGACTCAGTTAAGGAAATACTCAGACTCAGTTAAGGAAATACTCAGACTCAGTTAAGGAAATACTCAGACTCAGTTAAGGAAATACTCAGACTCAGTTAAGGAAATACTCAGACTCAGTTAAGGAAATACTCAGACTCAGTTAAGGAAATACTCAGACTCAGTTAAGGAAATACTCAGACTCAGTTAAGGAAATACTCAGACTCAGTTAAGGAAATACTCAGACTCAGTTAAGGAAATACTCAGACTCAGTTAAGGAAATACTCAGACTCAGTTAAGGAAATACTCAGACTCAGTTAAGGAAATACTCAGACTCAGTTAAGGAAATACTCAGACTCAGTTAAGGAAATACTCAGACTCAGTTAAGGAAATACTCAGACTCAGTTAAGGAAATACTCAGACTCAGTTAAGGAAATACTCAGACTCAGTTAAGGAAATACTCAGACTCAGTTAAGGAAATACTCAGACTCAGTTAAGGAAATACTCAGACTCAGTTAAGGAAATACTCAGACTCAGTTAAGGAAATACTCAGACTCAGTTAAGGAAATACTCAGACTCAGTTAAGGAAATACTCAGACTCAGTTAAGGAAATACTCAGACTCAGTTAAGGAAATACTCAGACTCAGTTAAGGAAATACTCAGACTCAGTTAAGGAAATACTCAGACTCAGTTAAGGAAATACTCAGACTCAGTTAAGGAAATACTCAGACTCAGTTAAGGAAATACTCAGACTCAGTTAAGGAAATACTCAGACTCAGTTAAGGAAATACTCAGACTCAGTTAAGGAAATACTCAGACTCAGTTAAGGAAATACTCAGACTCAGTTAAGGAAATACTCAGACTCAGTTAAGGAAATACTCAGACTCAGTTAAGGAAATACTCAGACTCAGTTAAGGAAATACTCAGACTCAGTTAAGGAAATACTCAGACTCAGTTAAGGAAATACTCAGACTCAGTTAAGGAAATACTCAGACTCAGTTAAGGAAATACTCAGACTCAGTTAAGGAAATACTCAGACTCAGTTAAGGAAATACTCAGACTCAGTTAAGGAAATACTCAGACTCAGTTAAGGAAATACTCAGACTCAGTTAAGGAAATACTCAGACTCAGTTAAGGAAATACTCAGACTCAGTTAAGGAAATACTCAGACTCAGTTAAGGAAATACTCAGACTCAGTTAAGGAAATACTCAGACTCAGTTAAGGAAATACTCAGACTCAGTTAAGGAAATACTCAGACTCAGTTAAGGAAATACTCAGACTCAGTTAAGGAAATACTCAGACTCAGTTAAGGAAATACTCAGACTCAGTTAAGGAAATACTCAGACTCAGTTAAGGAAATACTCAGACTCAGTTAAGGAAATACTCAGACTCAGTTAAGGAAATACTCAGACTCAGTTAAGGAAATACTCAGACTCAGTTAAGGAAATACTCAGACTCAGTTAAGGAAATACTCAGACTCAGTTAAGGAAATACTCAGACTCAGTTAAGGAAATACTCAGACTCAGTTAAGGAAATACTCAGACTCAGTTAAGGAAATACTCAGACTCAGTTAAGGAAATACTCAGACTCAGTTAAGGAAATACTCAGACTCAGTTAAGGAAATACTCAGACTCAGTTAAGGAAATACTCAGACTCAGTTAAGGAAATACTCAGACTCAGTTAAGGAAATACTCAGACTCAGTTAAGGAAATACTCAGACTCAGTTAAGGAAATACTCAGACTCAGTTAAGGAAATACTCAGACTCAGTTAAGGAAATACTCAGACTCAGTTAAGGAAATACTCAGACTCAGTTAAGGAAATACTCAGACTCAGTTAAGGAAATACTCAGACTCAGTTAAGGAAATACTCAGACTCAGTTAAGGAAATACTCAGACTCAGTTAAGGAAATACTCAGACTCAGTTAAGGAAATACTCAGACTCAGTTAAGGAAATACTCAGACTCAGTTAAGGAAATACTCAGACTCAGTTAAGGAAATACTCAGACTCAGTTAAGGAAATACTCAGACTCAGTTAAGGAAATACTCAGACTCAGTTAAGGAAATACTCAGACTCAGTTAAGGAAATACTCAGACTCAGTTAAGGAAATACTCAGACTCAGTTAAGGAAATACTCAGACTCAGTTAAGGAAATACTCAGACTCAGTTAAGGAAATACTCAGACTCAGTTAAGGAAATACTCAGACTCAGTTAAGGAAATACTCAGACTCAGTTAAGGAAATACTCAGACTCAGTTAAGGAAATACTCAGACTCAGTTAAGGAAATACTCAGACTCAGTTAAGGAAATACTCAGACTCAGTTAAGGAAATACTCAGACTCAGTTAAGGAAATACTCAGACTCAGTTAAGGAAATACTCAGACTCAGTTAAGGAAATACTCAGACTCAGTTAAGGAAATACTCAGACTCAGTTAAGGAAATACTCAGACTCAGTTAAGGAAATACTCAGACTCAGTTAAGGAAATACTCAGACTCAGTTAAGGAAATACTCAGACTCAGTTAAGGAAATACTCAGACTCAGTTAAGGAAATACTCAGACTCAGTTAAGGAAATACTCAGACTCAGTTAAGGAAATACTCAGACTCAGTTAAGGAAATACTCAGACTCAGTTAAGGAAATACTCAGACTCAGTTAAGGAAATACTCAGACTCAGTTAAGGAAATACTCAGACTCAGTTAAGGAAATACTCAGACTCAGTTAAGGAAATACTCAGACTCAGTTAAGGAAATACTCAGACTCAGTTAAGGAAATACTCAGACTCAGTTAAGGAAATACTCAGACTCAGTTAAGGAAATACTCAGACTCAGTTAAGGAAATACTCAGACTCAGTTAAGGAAATACTCAGACTCAGTTAAGGAAATACTCAGACTCAGTTAAGGAAATACTCAGACTCAGTTAAGGAAATACTCAGACTCAGTTAAGGAAATACTCAGACTCAGTTAAGGAAATACTCAGACTCAGTTAAGGAAATACTCAGACTCAGTTAAGGAAATACTCAGACTCAGTTAAGGAAATACTCAGACTCAGTTAAGGAAATACTCAGACTCAGTTAAGGAAATACTCAGACTCAGTTAAGGAAATACTCAGACTCAGTTAAGGAAATACTCAGACTCAGTTAAGGAAATACTCAGACTCAGTTAAGGAAATACTCAGACTCAGTTAAGGAAATACTCAGACTCAGTTAAGGAAATACTCAGACTCAGTTAAGGAAATACTCAGACTCAGTTAAGGAAATACTCAGACTCAGTTAAGGAAATACTCAGACTCAGTAGGCTGCTGGGAGGGGAGTCTTAGGGTCAGGCTGCGGGGAGGGAAGTCTTAAGGTTAGGCTGCGGGGAGGGAAGTCTTAGGGTCAAGCTGTGGGGAGGGGAGTCTTAGGATCAGGCTGTGGGAAGGGGAGTCTTAGGGTCAGGTATTTAAAAAATGGAATTTTCGTTCCACAAAATGCATCCCATCAGGGTGTGCCCCTCACCATTATGTGCACCCATGCCAGACCAGGGGCCACATTTACTAAGCTGCAGGTTTGGAAAGGAGGAGATGTTGCCCATAGCAACCAATCAGATTCCAGATCTCATCCGAGCAGACATCCGTCTATCGTGTCGTTGTGCAATACCAATTTGCACAAGTGCAAGGGGAGAAAACTTAATTTGCACTTTCCGCCAGCAGGACCCTACCGTAATATCTATGCATCGGCCTGACTATTAGCATGCCACCCTGTCCTGTCCCGTCTTCCCCCTTATTATAAGGTTAATTTATTTTAGGTAGGAGTAATACATCGGATCGTGATTTACTAGTAGTGGCTGTTTTTCACATGTTGCGTGCAGGAAAAGGCGATGTGTGCGATCTTTAAGATCCAGATTTCCGTGCTTTGGTGGGTTAAAGGTTAGGGCTTAAGGGCTTCCCCTTACCTCTTACCCACCAAAGCCTAACCCTAATCTACCCGATGCAACTGCTGGAGCTTCTCGCTATTGGTAACAGGAAATAGGTTCCCAAATTTTCTTTTGGATGGGTAAGTATGCCGATCCGCAAACCTACCCATTCCTTCAGAACCTGCCACCCACCAGACCCGTCACAACCGCCGCCCGCTGCAGACCCCACCGGAGAGGTGAGTAACCTCTATGGGGACTTTTAGTTTTAGGGGAAAGGAGGGTTAGGGTCAGCCTGCGGAGAGGGGAATCTAGGTTTAGGCTGCGGGGAGGGGAGTCTTAGAGTCAGGCTATGGGGAGGGGAGTGTCAGAGTCAGGCTATGGGGAGGGAAGTCTTAGGTCTAGCCTGCAGGGAGGGGAATCTAGGTTTAGGCTGTGGGGAGGGGAGTCTTAGGGCTAGGCTGCAGGGAAAGGGTTGGGGTAAATTTATAACATTCGGAGAACCGTCTTCGGCTACCGGGATTTGTTGCTTTTCATGGCTGGGAGAGAACGGACCATTTGAAATAGAGCCGTTCTCAGCGGAGACCCACACCCGTGGCATAGAGGGTCAGGGCTGAGGAAGGGAAAGGTTAGGGTTAGGCTGCGGGGAAGTGAGAGATAGGGGACTGTATTCAGACAACAGAGTCTAATTTGCTTTAGTCCCCTTATACACTTGTTAATACAGTCCTGGGTTAGGAATGGGTTGAGGATAGGGTTATGTGAAATACTTACCTTTCGGTGTATAACATTTCGCGGCCCCTAGGGTTGCATCTCCGCTTCTTTCTATAATGTAGACTGCCAGCAATTGCATTCAGCCATCGTACTGGAAAACCCCACTCCTTCAATTAGATACTGAGGGTCCAGTCTCCCTTATCCACATACAAGTACAACAACACAATGATGAATTGTGCAGATTCTGAAATAATTCCAACTCTAAATGAGTCTCATCCAGTTCTGAGGTCAACAACCCGATTTAACCCTTCCTTTACCCTTTGTTACTTCCCGGGAAGGATCATTGCCGATCTGCCACGTACGTACAACAGTGTTTAACGTCGTAACGCCTCAGCCACATGTAGGATGAAAGTCCATTTTGAAAGGTTCATGGATATTAGAGGTTCTGGTCTATAATTTAGCTTTTAAAGGTCATTATTTCACCCAGATCTCTTTCTTCCTATCCTGTTTCCAGGCTCTTCATTGAAGCCTCTTGTGTTTGAGGAGGGAGCAGAGGCTGCTATTATCTGTGAGTATGCTTCATGTCCTGTGTGGAATTACTTCTAGAGATAGCTGGAGGGTGAAACCACTTTGATGCTTCATAAAATCAACAAAACCCCAATGAAAAACAAAGCCAATTCTCCGAGCGTTTTATAATATTTCCCTGCGCTCTATACTGCCCCGACAAATATTAGTGTAATAATCATAACACGCGGTAAATAAAGATTAATAATCTGAAGCAGAGAAATAATAAATTACATTGTGCTGGAGATTGTACAACTATTTTTAGTTCATTTCGACGCTCAGGACGGAGCATTACTCTCCGTCTTTTTCTTTCTGTATTTGGTTAATTCAATTCTTCAATAAAATACAAGAAAAACATTTTTAGGGACAGCGCTGAGATGGCATCACGGAGACATTTAAAGGTCAGATAAAGCTGAAAATGTATTTATGACATTCTGTATAAGAATAAAATATTATAAGTCCATTATTTTCCTATTTGTCCCAAAATTCTCCTTCTTACTAAAAGCAATCATTATTTTTGATGTCGTAGTCATTGACTACGGAGCTGATCGAGAGGTGCAATCTGAATGGCAGTCATGAGCAGGCTACGGGCGAGCCAATGACAGCTCTAGATGTCTAAGCAAGGATGGCATGCAGTGCACAGGCAAAGCACAACCAGGCTGAATGCAGCTTCGTGACCATATTGGTTAAATAAGACCAGGGTAGTACACTGTAATGTAGACTGGAAATGGGGTGCGGGACCCGCTGCGAGTGAACCATATTCACCCAGCTAGTATTAGGGTTAGGAATAAATGCATGGAATTAGGATTAGGATTAGAGAAAGGGATAGGGATTAGGATTAGGGTTAAGGTTAGAGATAGGAATTAGGATTAGGGTTAGTATCAGGGTTAGAGATAGGAATAGGAATTAGTATTAGGGTTAGAAATAAGGGCAAGGAATTAGGATTAGGATTAGGGTTAGGAATTAGTATTATGGTTAGGATTAGGGTTAGGAATTCGTATTATGGTTAGGATTAGGGTTAGGAATTAGTACTAGTATTAGGATTAGGGTTAGAAATTAGTAATAGTATTAGGGTTAGGAATTAGTAATAGTATTAGAGTTAGGGTTAGGAATTAGTATTAGGGTTAGGAATTAGTATTAGGGTTAGGGTTAGGAATTAGTATTAGGGTTAGGAATTAGTATTAGTATTAGGAATTAGTATTAGTATTAGGGTTAGGAATTAGTATTAGGGTTAGGAATTAGTATTAGGAATTAGTATTAGTATTAGGGTTAGGAATTTGTATTAGGGTTAGGAATTAGTATTAGTATTAGGGTTAGGGTTAAGAATTACTATTAGTGTTAGGGTTAAGGTTAGTATTAGGGTTAGAGATAGGGATAGGAATTAGTATTAGGGTTAGAAATAAGGGCAAGGAATTAGGATTAGGATTAGGAATTAGAATTAGGATTAGGGATAGGAATTAGTATTAGGAATAGGGTTAGGGTTATGAGTTAGTATTAGGGTTAGTATTAGGGTTAGGAATTAGAATTAGGTATAGGGTTAGGGATTAGTATTAGGGTTAGGAATTAGTATTAGGGTTAGGAATTAGTATTAGGATTAGGGTTAGGAATTAGTATTAGGATTAGGGTTAGGAATTAGAATTAGGATTAGGG
>WWET01010503.1:4038-16183 GCA_011038615.1 Limnodynastes dumerilii
GACTATAGTAGTGCTACTAGAGCAAGCATGCCTTGTCATTCATGGGCATGCTTGCTGTAGTAGCACTACTAGCGGCAGCATGCCCGGGTGGCCCGTTGTTTATTTATTTTAATATACTTCGGTGGCGGCAGAAGGGGTTAATTGGTTTGCATTAAGCCGTGCGGCCGGAGCAATTATAGCTCCGACTGCTTTTTTTTAAAAATACGGCCAATTCAGAGGTGTGTGCTTCTGAAGAAACACGCACCTCTGAATTGAACGTTTTCTGCGATTCCTTGTTGCGACCAGGCGCAACTCTGAATCAGGTCCATAGCCTCTGTATTTCAATAATGAGAAGTACATACAGGTGATGATCTTCTTCTAATAGAGTTAGTCCCAAACTTGACAGCTAAATAGCTAAATAAGAAGGGGCCTCTTCACAAGGATCTTTAGATGGTATAACTCCCGCCTTTCTCTCTCACTTGTAGGGAATCCCCCCCCCAGGGGTAAGCGCCAAATGGCAGCCTCCTGGGGTTGCGAGGTCAATAAAACGGAAAAAGGATACTTAATTAATTATTTTACTCACACACAGCATAAAAACAAATGTACATCAATCAATGAATAAATAAATAATGAAATATAAACAGAGACACTGAGGTCCTACCTACACAGATGAATGACTCCTACACTAAGACCAGACCGCAGATGGTAATGTCCCGGGATATTGGCTGGACAGCTGGAGAAGAGGTATGGACCAACGGCAGTCTCGAACATACAACACACCCCTCCAACGCATTTCGAATACTGGATTCTTTCACAAGGCAATGGGGGTGTAGATTGCGATGGTATTTAAATACAACTTCCCTTTAGGCTCAAAGTTCATACAAAGTTAAAAAGTTTTTCTTTGTTCCGATACATATTTGCAAGTATCCTTTTTGTATAGATATACATAATATCATACATATAAAACCAATTGTTACAGTACAAAAATAAATAAATGGATAAGTAAATATATACAGCTTTGTTGCAATCGCAGGATGTCTCTTCATTACAATGTATTTTTATATATATCCTTCTTATACAGTCTTTCATGATATTACACACAAAAAGAAATTTTTAGATTTTTGTAATACGAAAATAAATTATTAATTAGATATATACGGCTATTGATACGATCTTCAATCTCAATTCTGCAAACCCTTTTCATTACATTATTCAGTTCTACAATGTATAATAGTGCTCATATATTAACATAATAAATTGATGATAAGGAAATGATTTGTGCTAATGATCTTAAAGTGCAATAGTGACGGATTGGGATGACACATTATACCCTGATACAGGAAAACTGCAGTGCTTATAAAGATAGATTTAATTCTTAAGTGAAATGAAATAATTGGATCCGAACTAATTTATAATTTGGAGAAATGGTGTGACAAATAAGGTTTATAGACTCCCTATACAAATAAAGAAAACCGGTGAATAACTTAGGGGAGATTGGCAAAATTATTTTATAAATAAGATAAAGGTTTGAATTAATAGGACCTTAAACACATCCTGTGACTATCTAAATGGATCTTAATGGTGCATGCAACAGAGCGTGTGGACAAGAGAGTGTAGGAAAGTGCCTACCTAATTTTCACCAAGGGTCATGGGACCTAAAACTAAAATAATATATTAACCAGGTGAAATAAATTCAATCATATTAAAAGTGGTAGAAATATTAAAAGTGGTATAAATAATAACATTCTGTAAAATATATCCATATGTATACATCCTATCATACATAAATATAATATAATGGGGGCACCAGGGACTTAAATTATACAAAATAAACCTAACACACTAAAAGTGATTCCCTATACTATAAAAAAATCTAAAAGGAATGTGTGGATACCGAGTACCCCAAAAAGTACCCCCCGTAGATTAGTACGTAATTACCCGCTAAACTGCGAAAAATAGCACAGAGGCGAAGATTAGTTCAAACTTGCGCAACAGAGTTTACTCAACAGAATCAGGGTAACAGCAAGGTACAACAAGACAGTATTCACGCAGCGCATCCGACCAGGAAGGCAAAGACGTTCAGTCCAGACGTCTTCTCAGGAAAGATGAGAGAGAGTGTCCAAAAACAAAGTCCTTTTATGTCCATACATCAAAGGGGTAGCCGATCTTCTGCTTGATTGGAGGGATCTCAATCCTCTTGGTGGTTCCTAGGTCATCATTGGTCCTGGGGTCTTCCATTGTTCTCCTCCTGGAGGGTCATCTGCATATCCTTCATTCATACACATTTTACACTCTAATCTAGCATAGCGCATAACTACTGCCGCAAACATGCGGTCTTATAAGCGTCTAGCTAACATTATGGGTTATGATTTAAGCTACCCTACGAATATAAACAATACATATAAAGTCCATTCAGAAGCTGTTTGGCGATTTTCTCCTGTTTACTCCGTCTGTAGAGATAAAGCACTGTTTTAATAAATGGGAACATTTTAGTACATTTTATATTAACAAACCCTGTGTGTTTATTTGCGTGTAAATGTATGTCCTATAACTTTAAAATCGAATTTAACAAAGCCAGCGAAAGTGTGTACGAGCATGGGAATGCACGCGCACGTGCGTACGCGTGCCCGAATTCCCGCACTTTTGCGGTTCTTTGTCTCTAACTATATAGCGATTAATATGCGAATATTCGCAAATATGCTTCAATATTTTTCTGTTTCCACAGTTCCACCCTTCGATAGACCTCTCAATCTATCGCACCAATACTTCTTCTAATGTAGGATCATAATATAAAACATTGCTGGTTACTCCTATGCTCTCTGTCACATTCATAACCATCTCCGTTTTCTTCCCCTTGCATCTTATTATACCCTGAACACATTTCATGCCTAGTACAATAATCAGAATAACACCCAGCAACAATACTAACAATTTAATCAACCCAGTAGCTAGTGAGACCCTGAGACCCAATTTACAGGGTTCAACCATGACACCCATTCTGCTATTTCTTCTCCCACACTAGACAGGGATATATTATGTGACCGACGGAACTCCCATTTCAACTGAAGGACTTCATCCATCTTCCGGTCTATTACTTCATGTGGGTCTCCAGTATTATTGGTTATGATGGTTGTCACGGTAACCAATAAACAAAATTGCTGGCAGCGTCGGAAGGGGAATCCCCGCTCCCCGCTGAGCTCAGGCTTCCTCTAATAGGGGAATTACAGGCAGACGCTCCGGATAAAGAGGCAAAAAACAATTTATTAAGTAAAGGATCAACTAAAATAACAGAGATAGATAAAATAACTGAATCAGAAACCCACCAGTTGCAGCACCGTTCACTCTGGATGATAAAACCCGGGTAAATAGCAGAGGGACGGTGCTCAGAAGATCAACAAGGTGGATCACACAGATGCAGATAAAAGACAACAGGCACCCCGCCGACGCGTTTCAAACCAGTGGTGGTTCTTTTTCAAGGCAGATAAGGGGTGTCTGTTGTCAATGGGGTGTATATATAGTGATGGAATAGTATCAACAGCCAATCAGAGAAATTGGTACATCGTATAAAAGAGTGATTGATAGTAGGTCTCTTTTAACTGGACAAAATCAATATTAACAATTGTTAAAAGACAGGAAAAATAATAAATACAATTTAAATAGATAAAGGAATTTGTACAATAAGAAATAAAATATCAAAGAATAATAAAAAGAGTGGTGGTCAATAATCAAACTTTGCTCTCTATTTAGCCCGCTTGATATTATTATATATTTAGGAGAGAGAATGGAGTATCTTTGCAGGCAAATAAAATAAAACGTTTTTTATATAGACACATCAACCTATTTTAAATATATAGGTGGGAGAATGGGGAAAGAGGAGGCCGGAAAGCACTACTCATTACCCCATAAAACCACCACAAAGGAACTAAAATATGAACCAGTCTGAGAGAGGTGGTGGATTTAACATCCACATATTTGAATGTAAAACGGAAAATATTCATACATTAGGAAACAATAAAACATAATTTTGCTTAATAAAATGAGGATATGGCATGGGAATAAATAGAATGATAAAAACAAAATATAATGGTATAGATCAAATGCGAATGCAAACCGATATGAAAGGAATATATATAAAAAATATATAATTAATAAAATTGCTAACAATAAAGGAGTAGATAACCGTAATGGCAAATTCTAATTAGAAGGGGGGTCAAATCCAAACACTTATTCTTGGGTTCCATTTTTGAGGTTATCAATCTGCGGTATTGGGTATTCCTTGGTGGTCTCCCTTCCAGGTACTATTCCAACCTTTACCTGCTTAGCTTCCAAGTTCTGATGGGTTCGGGCGCTTTCAGGGTAGTCTGACCGCAGTTGAATGTCCTTCTTTTGGTTCCCAAGTGTTTATTTTTGATTACCCCAATGGTGATAAGAACAAAAGTAATAGTGTTAGAAATGGTGGAAAATTGCAAAGGAGTTATAAGAACCATTTAAGTTCGAAATCACCATTTAAACCGTGTGGTATAAGGGACTTAAGAGAATGTATCCATCTCATTTCAGCTTTCGCTAAACGGGATTCCTGGTTATTACTTCTCCAATTTCGGTTTAACATTTTGTATTCCCAAAAATCTAATAATAGAGTTCCATGAACACTCATGTTTTTCTTTAAAGTGATTAGATAATGTATGGTCTACTTTGCCATTTTTAATATTATATAAGTGTTCTTTTAATCTAATTTTCAGTTGTCTTGTAGTTTTCCCGACATATATTTTGTTGCATTCACATTCAATTATGTAAATTACTGACTTCGTGTTACACGTAATGAAGTCTTTTATTCTATATTTTTTACCATTAATTTCAAAAACTTCAACTTTTTTTGGACCTTTAATAGTTTTACAGGCTGTGCAGTCACCACACCTATGAAAGCCTTGTGTCTTTATACCTCTTTTATCATTATTTTCAAATGCACTTTTAACCAACATATTTTTTAGATTCGGGGCACGTCTATAGATAAATTTAGGACGGTTGGGGAGTAGATTCTGTAAGATGGGGTCCTTTAAAAGAATGTGCCAATTTTTTTGAATTATTTTTTCTATCTTTTTATACTCATTATTATATTGTGTGATGAATGCTAAATTAAAATCTTTATTGTTTTCTTCCTTACATTTTACTTTTTGCTTAGATAACAAATCTTTTTGTTTAAATTTTGCTGTATTCTCAGCTATTGTACAAAGATTGGATCTGGAATAGCCTTTTTCCTCAAATGTATTAATTAGGTCATTTGCTTGTGCTTTATATACATGATCTTCTGTGCAATTCCTTCTAAGCCTTTTACATTGACCAATAGGGATACCTTTCAGCCAATTAGCATGGTGATAGCTATTCATGTTGATGTAGGAATTAGCATCAGTGGATTTAAAATAAGTACTTGTACTGATGTTCCCTTTATGTGGATGAATATTTAAATCCAAAAAATTTACTTTTTCTTTGCTGATAGAAAATGTTAGCTGAATATTAAGGTTATTGTCATTAAGGTAATTGCAGAAGTCATTAAGATCTTCTCTAGTGCCTTTCCAGATAAATAAAATATCATCTATGAACCGCCACCAGGCCACCAGATTGCCCCCATATTTATGGCCATTCCATACCTTGGTGTTCTCCCACTGGCTCATAAAAAGGTTAGCATAGCTTGGGGCAAATCTGGTGCCCATGGCGGTTCCTTGGGTCTGTAAGTAGAACTTCCCATTAAAATTAAAATAGTTGTGCGTTAAAATAAAAAGAATTCCTTCTAAAATAAATTGTTTTAAAGACTCACTGTATTCGCTTCCCGATAAATGATTTCTTATTGCCTCTAAACCGTCAGAATGTTTAATTACTGTATATAGGGAGGTGACATCTCCTGTGACCATGAAGAAGTCATCCTCCCATTTAACCTGATTGAGTTTTTCTAAAACATCACCTGTGTCCTTAATATAGGACCTATTGTTGATTACTAATGGTTGTAGGTGGTGATCGATAAATTCCGATAGATTAGAGGTAATGGAATTTGTGCCAGCTATAATCGGTCTACCAGGGGGTTGGGTAATACTTTTATGTATTTTGGGCAGTATATAGATAACCGGGACATTGTATTCCCGAATATCCAAATATGCCCGCTCTTTTTCCGTGATAGTCTCACTATTTACATCATTTTCTAGAAGTGAAGATAAATCTCTTTTGATGTTTAACGTAGGGTCACCCCTTAGGGGTTTGTAGGTGGTCTCATCATTTAGTTGTCTCATGATTTCTTTAATATAATCCTCTTTATTCAAAATTACAATGCCCCCTCCCTTGTCTGCGGGTTTGATGATTATATCTTTATTTTTGTTAAGGTTTTTAAGGGCCTGTTTTTCTTTTTTTGTTAGATTGGATTTCTTGAATTTATTACTTGGTTTCCTCCCTAGTTTGGAGACTTCTTCATTAACAATTTTACCAAAACTCTCGATAAAACACCCCCTAATATGTTTGGGATAGAAGTTGGATTTCTGTTTAAAAACCTTCTTTTGTGTGTTCTCCTCAAAATCGTTTCTCATGATCGGTATCTCCCTTAAAAAAATATTTCTTAATTGTTAATTTCCTTATAAATTTTTCCGTGTCGATAAAAACATCAAATAGATCTGGTTTATACTCTGGGGAAAATTTGAGGCCCTTTTTTAAGACGCTTGTTTCTTCTGTAGTTAGTAAATATGTACTCAGGTTAAAAATTCCATCCTCACCAATAGTATTGGTGACAGGTGGAGGGATGGTCTGAATATTATCTTCATTATTTGGGGTATATGTTTTGGGGTCACAACTGTGGGAGTTCCTCATTCTTTTTCCCCCTCTTTTTCCTCTAATTCTTTTAATCATCATGGGAGGGGTAGATTCCTCCTCTCCCACTGAAAATCCCTCTGTCTATCCCCGAAGGAGGTATATCTGTTTTCAATGGGTGGATTATAGTAATTGGATGGTGGGTATTGTTCGTGTCTAAAATTATGGTTTCCCTCTCTTCTCCAATCTGTAAAATCTCTATTAAAATTGGGTCTAGGGAAATA
The DNA here is from genome assembly GCA_011038615.1 of Limnodynastes dumerilii. Classification (NCBI taxonomy): domain Eukaryota; kingdom Metazoa; phylum Chordata; class Amphibia; order Anura; family Limnodynastidae; genus Limnodynastes; species Limnodynastes dumerilii. The sequence goes on from WWET01010503.1 coordinate 11,088, forward strand.
GGGTCTAAAATCATTGGGTCTAAAATCATTTCCCCCTCTCCTCCATCCCCCATTATAGTTCCTAGATGATATTTTATTTATCTGGAAAGGCACTAGAGAAGATCTTAATGACTTCTGCAATTACCTTAATGACAATAACCTTAATATTCAGCTAACATTTTCTATCAGCAAAGAAAAAGTAAATTTTTTGGATTTAAATATTCATCCACATAAAGGGAACATCAGTACAAGTACTTATTTTAAATCCACTGATGCTAATTCCTACATCAACATGAATAGCTATCACCATGCTAATTGGCTGAAAGGTATCCCTATTGGTCAATTTAAAAGGCTTAGAAGGAATTGCACAGAAGATCATGTATATAAAGCACAAGCAAATGACCTAATTAATACATTTGAGGAAAAAGGCTATTCCAGATCCAATCTTTGTACAATAGCTGAGAATACAGCAAAATTTAAACAAAAAGATTTGTTATCTAAGCAAAAAGTAAAATGTAAGGAAGAAAACAATAAAGATTTTAATTTAGCATTCATCACACAATATAATAATGAGTATAAAAAGATAGAAAAAATAATTCAAAAAAATTGGCACATTCTTTTAAAGGACCCCATCTTACAGAATCTACTCCCCAACCGTCCTAAATTTATCTATAGACGTGCCCCGAATCTAAAAAATATGTTGGTTAAAAGTGCATTTGAAAATAATGATAAAAGAGGTATAAAGACACAAGGCTTTCATAGGTGTGGTGACTGCACAGCCTGTAAAACTATTAAAGGTCCAAAAAAAGTTGAAGTTTTTGAAATTAATGGTAAAAAATATAGAATAAAAGACTTCATTACGTGTAACACGAAGTCAGTAATTTACATAATTGAATGTGAATGCAACAAAATATATGTCGGGAAAACTACAAGACAACTGAAAATTAGATTAAAAGAACACTTATATAATATCAAAAATGGCAAAGTAGACCATACATTATCTAATCACTTTAAAGAAAAACATGAGTGTTCATGGAACTCTATTATTAGATTTTTGGGAATACAAAATGTTAAACCGAAATTGGAGAAGTAATAACCAGGAATCCCGTTTAGTGAAAGCTGAAATGAGATGGATACATTCTCTTAAGTCCCTTATACCACACGGTTTAAATGGTGATTTCGAACTTAAATGGTTCTTATAACTCCTTTGCAATTTTCCACCATTTCTAACACTATTACTTTTGTTCTTATCACCATTGGGGTAATCAAAAATAAACACTTGGGAACCAAAAGAAGGACATTCAACTGCGGTCAGACTACCCTGAAAGCGCCCGAACCCATCAGAACTTGGAAGCTAAGCAGGTAAAGGTTGGAATAGTACCTGGAAGGGAGACCACCAAGGAATACCCAATACCGCAGATTGATAACCTCAAAAATGGAACCCAAGAATAAGTGTTTGGATTTGACCCCCCTTCTAATTAGAATTTGCCATTACGGTTATCTACTCCTTTATTGTTAGCAATTTTATTAATTATATATTTTTTATATATATTCCTTTCATATCGGTTTGCATTCGCATTTGATCTATACCATTATATTTTGTTTTTATCATTCTATTTATTCCCATGCCATATCCTCATTTTATTAAGCAAAATTATGTTTTATTGTTTCCTAATGTATGAATATTTTCCGTTTTACATTCAAATATGTGGATGTTAAATCCACCACCTCTCTCAGACTGGTTCATATTTTAGTTCCTTTGTGGTGGTTTTATGGGGTAATGAGTAGTGCTTTCCGGCCTCCTCTTTCCCCATTCTCCCACCTATATATTTAAAATAGGTTGATGTGTCTATATAAAAAACGTTTTATTTTATTTGCCTGCAAAGATACTCCATTCTCTCTCCTAAATATATAATAATATCAAGCGGGCTAAATAGAGAGCAAAGTTTGATTATTGACCACCACTCTTTTTATTATTCTTTGATATTTTATTTCTTATTGTACAAATTCCTTTATCTATTTAAATTGTATTTATTATTTTTCCTGTCTTTTAACAATTGTTAATATTGATTTTGTCCAGTTAAAAGAGACCTACTATCAATCACTCTTTTATACGATGTACCAATTTCTCTGATTGGCTGTTGATACTATTCCATCACTATATATACACCCCATTGACAACAGATACCCCTTATCTGCCTTGAAAAAGTACCACCACTGGTTTGAAACGCGTCGGCGGGGTGCCTGTTGTCTTTTATCTGCATCTGTGTGATCCACCTTGTTGATCTTCTGAGCACCGTCCCTCTGCTATTTACCCGGGTTTTATCATCCAGAGTGAACGGTGCTGCAACTGGTGGGTTTCTGATTCAGTTATTTTATCTATCTCTGTTATTTTAGTTGATCCTTTACTTAATAAATTGTTTTTTGCCTCTTTATCCGGAGCGTCTGCCTGTAATTCCCCTATTAGAGGAAGCCTGAGCTCAGCGGGGAGCGGGGATTCCCCTTCCGACGCTGCCAGCAATTTTGTTTATTGGTTACCGTGACAACCATCAGCGCTGACTGCAGGAGCCATTTACACAGCGTCTTTTCGGTCTGCATGGATCCCAAACTACTCCTCATGAAGATTGAAGTCTAAGACTGTGAGTGATCACTTCATTTACTTTTGGATCATATCTGAGGAAGACTTTAATACCAGGAACCTGCTCATGACTTTTTAATACTCAGCCTATCTATCCTATATCAGATTAATTACACAGACATTGCTACACTTCGACTCCACTGCCCTACTTTTTGCCTATATATATTTTTTATTCTATTGCTATTTAATTTATTTATTTTCCTATATTGCACCATCTGGAAGGCTTTAAGAAGGTTTATTATTCCTTATTATATCCTCAGCCTTCAAAATAACTTAGCTAATTTTCTTTGAACCACTATTATTTGTGTTCACATTGTTTTTTATTGATTTATTTTATCAGCTATATTTAAGATTGTATATTTTAGTTTCAGTATTTATTTATTCATTTATCTCACTTATATCACTGTTAACAATATTTAGTTTAGCCAATAGGGAGCCCGTTTTGCTGGTTGCCCTTATAGATTCCTCTTTTCACCATATTTATTTATTTATTATCCTATTTATCCATTTTAATTAGTTTAATAAGCGCTCACACGCCATTTTACTTTCTTTCAATTGTGTCCTCGTAGGAAATAGGTGGTATCCCTAGGTGGGTTTGAGCTGCTCGTTAGATCCTAGCCCTTTAATTAAATTAGAGCGCCCTTGTCCCCCACTAATATCATACTCAAATCTATATTTAATACAAGGTCAAATCAACCAATAGCAATATATGCCCAAATGTTCATAATGAAAGAAGGATATACTAAAATTAAGAACAAATGGAATGAAGAAAAAGTTTAAATAGACTGGAAGGAATAAAATACATGAATTGCCACAAAGCCTATATGTAAAAACTAAAATACAATACGCCAAATTAATATATTATATATCAAAATAAATGAAGATCCATAAAATATAAATAAATAAAACTCCAAAGATCATAGCAATACCTCTGAGAGAAGGTGAAGACTGGATAATACCCTAACCCTATTTACAAAACTATTCCGATAGGAGGTATGAATAGTAAATGTGGATAGGTGCCTATGTACATGGAGAGATAATCACTTGAAAAATAATTGACATGGTAAAACGAAAAAAAATATTTATATTAAGAAGGGTTCAGGTGAAAACATAAAGACAATATAATAGTGTGTTCACTTACCCAAAGTCTTGTTCTTTTCTGAGGGTCTATCTACGGTACCTTGTATTTCCTGGCGGTGTCCCAACCAGGTACTGGCCAGGCCTATCACTGCTTAGCTTCTATGATCGGACATAGTTGGGCAATAACAGGATAGTAGGACTGTCAATATATTTCCAGGACTTTGAACTGTCCGTCGGAATCAATAAAGAATTTAAATTGTACAAGTCTGTGAGTGCCGCATCTATTGCTGGATGTCTACTGTTGTCTGCTGGCACCACAGCAAGTTGCTTTGCAAATTGGAGTGCCGTTTTCTGGACTAGTTTGATAGAGACAACACATCTCCACATGAAGGTAATGTGGAGTGTGAAAGGGACAGCATATCTCCACATGAGAATAATGTGGAGAATCCGGTCCAGGTTTTAGAGCTACAGCAGAGAGATTGCTGTGGTCAGGCTTGGGCTAATCAACAGCACCTGTGCTCTCTGGATATAAGTGTTTCAGAGACAGAGGGTCAGGACTCTTGATGGTGGAATAGCTTCCCAAGGGTTGGGGTATGATGGGACCACTGGAACACATAAAGAGTCATGTGAACTATGTTGTGACGCTTGTATACTGCACTACAAGAACAACTTGCTGTTGGTGATGTTGCTGACCTGATATGCCATCTGCCTGCTAAAATAAAAGAACTTGACTTTATTTCCTCCATGTGATGTGCATCTTTATCACATATGGTGCCCAAGCAGGGACACATCTCAGCTGGAAACTATACACTGCAGAGAACCCTGGGTAAGACAACTACAGTATCTGTATTTTAAAAAATGACAAGTTGTGTTTAAAGTATACATTGTGCAGCGGGCCTGGGGCCAGAAAGCTGGTGTGCTTAATAAACTGTTTAACCCAGTTTTGCATACCCTCCAAAATGACCCCCTCCGTTCGGTACATAATGCTCTGCTCCTGCTCTTCCTTCCTAATCTGTGATTGCAGTCACCTGTGTTACATACCTTTCTATTCAAATAACTAGTATAACACAGGTGACTGTAATCAGAGATTAGGAAGGAAGAGCAGGAGCAGAGTATTATGTACCGAATGGAGGGGGTCATGTTGGAGGGTATGGTTTCTCTGATCCTGCAACCCTGACCTGTCTGCCTAGCATCTGGTTCAAGCCGCTTTTGCTATACAGTTTAACTTGCCTGCTACATTCCACTCAAGCCTGCCTAGCATCTGGTTCACGCCGCTGTTGCTATACAGTTTACCTTGCCTGTTATTTGTTTATTCTCAGACGTTTATTACCTGGATTCTGTTACCCGCAATAAACCTCTTTCCTTTCACATTGGTTTCAGTATTCCTTGTACATTGCCG
>WWET01010504.1:2864-19491 GCA_011038615.1 Limnodynastes dumerilii
ATATATATATAATGGAGTGGTGTGTGTTTTATGGGGTGTAGTGTTTGTGTGTGTCTATATGTAATATGGGGTGGTGCATGGGTGTAAATGTATTGTGGAGTGGTGTGTGTTTGTAGTTTGTATTATAAGGTGTAGTGGGTCTATATATGTATTATGAAGTGCAGTTTGTTTGTATATATGTCTGTGTTAGTTGTAAAGCAAAATGTATAATGGGGTGCAGTTTGTATTATATAGGGAGAATGTATTATGGGGACAATATGTATGAGAGAGAGAGGTAGGAAGTATGTATTTTACTGTGCACTGTATGTGTGTGATATAAAGGTAGGGAGAATGTGTTAGAGGTGGACTGTGTGCAGGGCCATCCTTACTAGGGGAGGTAGCTAGGGCAAAGCCTCCTGGGTGGCTTCTCCTCTCCTCGTCAGTTACCAGTCTGCTCTGTTACAAGGGTAATGCCAGCGCTTGAATTGGGCAGACTGTGTATGTGCTATTAAAATTTAGTAAATTAGTATCCCAGCAGCTGTGAAGGAGGAGACACTCTTTAAAGTAAAAAAAAATTGAGAGAAACAATAAGCGCTTAAGAATCAATTCACTAATAATTTTTAATAATAGAAATATAAAACAAATAACAATAAAAGTCAAACACAGTTCTGAATCCTAAAAAGAAACCACAGCTGTTGATCAGGCAGCCGGGGTTATTGGAAAAAGAGTCAATGGGATTGATTGATGTAATGATAAATATTGAAGCTGATACTGTTTAGCAAACAAAAGTGGCAGCAATTAGCAATAAGACAGGAGCAGTGTCCAGTATGATTACGGATGGCTCCCCAAGTAACCCAATGCAATAGTGATGCTAAAGGATAATACTTAGCGTTATTGGAATGATGTTGCCTCAGTCAAATAGATCCCTGTATGGCCTTAGTCTCCTGCAGCCAGCTCGGGTATTGCAGATTCCAACGTCGGTATACAACTAGAAAGGAGGATCTGCGCCAGTAGCGCTATGTCAGCTGGTATGTGACGTCTGGTCTCGATGCAACGGCAGGCTGTATGCGCTGCGCTTACCTTGTGTCACGTGGCGCGTCCAGGCGATTCCCCAGCCGACGGCTCTCGTGGTTACAGCGTCCTGGTAACCACGTGCACGCTGTTGTCTTCTTGGCGTGCGTCCTCCCGGCAGTTAGTTATGCGTTTCCCTGTTGCCAGGGGAACGCCTCCTCATTCAGAGTCCAGCCTATAGTGTGTGTGCGCAAGCCCTAGTGCATCTTGTCCAGTCTCATGAACATCCTTCTGTCCTTCGTTTCGGGTTTAGTGTTGCTCGTCGTCTGTCACCGCCCGGTCTCTTCTGGACTGGTTCTACTCCCACTTACCTCACTACTCCCGTTCCCTCAGTCTGGTATCCACTCCGGGTGTCCCTTTCTCTTCCTGGAGTCGGGTTCAACGGGGCCCGTCCGGCTATCAGGCCGCAGCCAAATCCATCCCCACCATCAGGGGCTCTGGTGAAGACCCCCTGATAGTAGAGTCTCCGGGCTCCGGTAACTCACTCGGTCACTACCTCTTAATTCTCTGTGGCCGCCTTGGTTCTCTCCGAGGTAAACCCGGGGTGCCACTCCAGTCTGCCATCTTCCCCACGACCACTCCGGTTCTCTACCAGGTAAACCCAGAGTGTCGTAACATTATAACCGGCCAAATCATGCAAAACACGGGGGAACCCTCCATGGCTGAAGCCATCAACGCTCTTATCTCCCAGGTATCCAACCTAGGACAGATGGTCCAGAACTTGACCACAAAGGTGAATGATCAAGGAGAAATTATCTTGGCCCTATGGGCTACAGCCGTAGCCCCTCATGCTCCTGCCCCAGCCGCCACCATTGCTACTTTGGACATTAAAGTCAACCTTCCTGATAAATTTGCAGGAGATCGCAGCCAGTTCCATATTTTCAAAGAAAACTGTCGTTTGTACTTCCAGCTTCGTCCCAACGCTTCTGCAATTGAGTCTCAGCGAGTTTGTGTTATCATCACCCTCCTCCAAGGTGATCCGCAAGCTTGGGCGTTCAGTTTATGTCCGGGGGATCCAGCTTTCCAGACAGTTGATGCTTTCTTTGAAGCCCTAGGATTGCTATACGAGGATCTGGACCGCACAGCTACTGCAGAGTCCAAGCTCCGTTTCCTGAGATAGGGCAGGAAGTCAGCTGAGTATTGCTCTGAATTTCATCGCTGGGCTAATGATTGCAGCTGGAATCAGTCAATTCCGTATCTGGCTTTATGACCAGGTTAAGGACGCCATTGTCCAATTTCCGGCATCTCGAACCCTAGAGGAATTCATTAGTCTGGCGATCAAAGTCGACCGGCGTCTGAAAGAATGCTGCCTAGAGTGGGACTCTGCCACCAGCTTTTCCATGGTTCATCTGCCGCCAGAATTTCAATCCTCAGAGGAACCCATGCAGATTGGGTCTTACCAACTCTCTAAGGAAGAGAAGGCCCATAGACAGAAACTAGGATTGTGCCTTTACTGTGGAGGGAAAGCCCATCGGGCAGACTCATGCCCAAAGAAGCAACCACAGCTGTCGGGAAAAGTGTAACCCAGCCGGTTTGCGAGGAGCTCCGGTTGGGTGTACATCTAGTCTCCTCAAGAAACTCACTACTGGTCCCAGCCCGACCGGTCCTTAGAGATCACGAAGAACAACTCTCCACCTTTGTGGGCAGTGGTGCAGCTGGGAATTTCTTGGACATAGAATTGGTCCAGGCACTAAAGATTCGGGTCCAGAAGTTAGATGCTCCTGTCTTCACAGTGGGCCTCAACGGTCAAGCTTTATCTGAAGAACATCCTCCTGAAGACTGAACCTATTCAAATGTCCATTGGTTGGTGCCATTCTGAAGAAATTGAATTTCTAGTGACTAATTGTGCCTCATTCCGGCTGGTCTTAGGGCATCCTTGGCTCTGTCTTCACAATCTGTCTATTGATTGGTCATTGGGGGAGATTGTTCGGTGGAGTGAATACTGCGAAGAGACGTGTATTTCCCATCCAGCCCGCATAGGCCAAATCGCAGTGGAGAAGATTCCCTTGTAGTATAGGGAGTTTGCTGATGTTTTCTCCAAGCAAGCGGCCGAAGTTCTACCTCCTCACAGGCACTATGATTGTGCCATCGAACTTACTCCAGGAGCCAAGCTACCCAAGGGTAGACTATTCTCTGTATCCCGACCTGAATCAGCAGCCATGGATAAATACATCAAGGAAAATCTGGAGAGGGGGTTCATATATCCTTCAAAGTCTCCAGTAGGTGCTGGTTTCTTCTTCGTCGGTAAAAAAGACATTATCAAGGTAGATGCATCTGATGTTGGGGCAGGGGCAGTTCTATCTCAAAAGGATCCACAAGAATCCAAGTATTTTCCCTGTGCATACTTTTCCAAGCAATTTTCTGCTGCAGAAACAAACTATGATGTGGGAAACCGAGAGTTGTTGGCCATTAAAATGGCTTTCGAAGAATGGAGACACTGGTTGGAGGGATCTGTCTCATGTCATCACGGTTCTCACGTATCATAAAAACCTCTCCGGTTCTCTACCAGGTAAACCAGGAGTGTCGTAACATGCTCATGCACCTTCTGTACCATAACCCCCATAAATATAGCTGTCCTGATCACAGCAGCATGTAAGTATGTTGGTCCAGGTCTCTTGGCCACCCTCAGCTGCCTTCTACAACTGGAACATTCCTCAATGAGCCTGGAGGTGCAGAAGTTGATTGGGGGCTGGATTCAGAATCCATGCTGCCAGTTATAGCATTGGTCTCCTGCATCTTGCCTACTCTTTACTTTGTGTGTTGCCTTGTATATTTGTATCATTTGTATCTCTTATCAGTCCTTTTAATAAATACAAAGAGAAAGAGAAAATCTGTGCAAAAATTCACCTGCTATAGATTCACTCCAAGGGTGTCTCAACCCTTAAAATAGAACATACAAAGGAAGGATGTGGGGTGAATGTAATTAGTGCTAAATGTCCACAGTTGTAAGTATCAGTAAGAAAAAAATTCTTATAATAAAAAACAGTAATAAACACAGTATAGTGTGAAAATCAATGTAGAATGATGAATCCAATGGTAGGTAAGATGCAGTAGCATTGCTGTTTGTAGTATCCACCTTACCCCAATCGGGGATATAATAAGGAGACAAAATACAGATACAAACAATTTATTAACACACATCTACTGCACTAAAACCATATAAAAAGGAACAGGAGTTCATACCAGGAGATGGTAAACACAGGAGGTGTGATGGAGCCGCATCCGATGTTAAAATGGTACCGACTGGATAAGCTGCCTGAGTTCCGTCACTGTGGTCCAGATTGAAGTCTTCCTCTGCTCCGTACCGCTGACTTACACGTTTCAGATACTAACTAGGTCCATTCTCAAAGTCCGTGCGGCATGTTGTGAGTCTTCTTGCTTTGTACTTTCCACTTTGTGTTGATTGGATGGGCGGTGCACATTTCGGCGCTGATATCTGATGTAGACGAACAGCGCATAACAATTGCATGTGCTATTGCACTGATACTTCCAAAAGTGTAAAAAATATAAAAACTGGGTGGAATTTACTGCATCTTAGTTTGAGGTAAAACAATAAACTTCTCTGCTCACAATAAAAGATTCTGAAATACAGTTATTGCGAGTGGCACTTGGTAGTCATGGTAACATAACAACAACCAACTTATACAGTGTACATTTTATATATGGGTGACATGTATTTGCCATAACATATTCTGATGAGATACCCAAAAGAGAATATACATCAAAACAGTATAGAAGATTTCATTTGTTCAGGGTGGTAGATCAAAATAAGTAAATAAATAAATAGAGACACGTAAAAACTTGATTGATTATTTCGTTATTTCAATACCTTAAAGATCCTCAATGTTAATATCAAACGGTTACTTTAAAACGATTATTAAAGACACACAAAAATGACACACAAAAATGACTAAGTAGCATTAATGTAACTGAGAGGTTAAGACATGATGTAATTCTTCAGTAACCTTAGTCACTCTGAGCGGTATTTGGTAGCTATGGCAACGTCACAAAACAACATATACTATACTTTATACAGCTTACATTCTATATCTCAGTGGCGCAGATCTACCGAAATATATTGTGATATAACACAGAGAATCCAAGGGGCAATTGCAATACATATTGAAGGTTAAGGAATACAATTTGTTTAAGATGACACATCAGAGCAAATGGGAACATACAGGACTTCATCAAGTATTTCATTACTTAGATACCTTTAAAGATCCTCAATATGAATGCTAATATTTATATAAAAACTAAAAGTGGCTGAATAACCAGCTTTAATTTGACTTAAATGTTAAAATATAGTACAGTGCTTGATTCTAATGACATCTGATATAAAAATAATAATAATCCTAACCGACATTGACTGAAGTGCAATAGTGAAAAACAAAATTACAAAATTACATTAAAAGGTGCTTGACTGCTCTAACATTACAAAGCAATGTGAATGCTAAATGATATTTGGTGTAACTGGGGATGGGAACTGAGGTTCCTATGTGAATATTCATAATAGACTTAAATGGACAATACTAAAATGAAGTGTGTGCAATTAGTGTGCTAATGTGATAGGTAACAATTTTAAAATATACTGAATCTATATAAATAGATCATAAATCGGAGGTGACTCCTTATAATTTAAGTTATATTTAATAAATAATTTTTGGTGAGACGGGATTATCATCATAGAAAAAAAATAATATATAATGTGAATTAAATACATATATACTCATAGAAAAAATAGGTAAATTTATCCGGGGAACAAAGTTAATTTAAGGGATATGAACGGATACAATTATATTTGTTCAGTGTGTGTAAATAGATTACATTACCTATAGTGGGATTACTTATTCTAAAATAAGGGCCATACTAATAAGTGATGTGTCCTATAGAAAAAGGGGTTGTCCCACCAAAATCCGATGTAAAGGAAAGAAAAACATCTAACGGGTATTTTCCATACAAAACATAGAATGGAAGACCTAGTAACGTGAAGGGACCATACCAGTAAGCAATGTGTCCCTATCTACATAAAGGATCCATCTACTTATTGTATTAAAAGTGGAGTGTGTATTCGTAAGGAAGCCCAATAGATATATTAACGAGGTAGATACATTTAAAGGTATCTGTCAGATCAAATACATATAAAAAGTTCATGTGCACTTGCTGAAATCACACATACACATAAAATATGCATACACATAAAAACCGCAGGCCCACATAAAATCGGAAGTAAAATACCAATACTAAGGGATAAAAGGAATGGTCAGAAGTATAAAGATAATAAGAGGTAAGAGATAAAATAAATGTCTGTAAGATCACCAATAAAATATCAAAAGGTATTGATAAAATATTAGTAAAATGCCAGAACGTCTAAAATATCTAAAAGACAGGGATAAAATGCTTTGGGGAGAATGAGAGAATCGCGGAACACAGGGTGGGGAATGAGGGTATGTACAACTCACATACAGTACCTGGTGTTCCCAGGAGGTCCCCCTACCTAGTACTTACCAGGCCCAATGGGTTTCGCTTCCGAGTTCGGGATGGATTCGGGCATTGTCCCAATGGTGTGACTGTAAGTATAGCAAAGCCCATTGATTTTTCCCTTACCTACCCAGGTTCACTCACCGCTCTCTCTCGAATCTCCACACTAGATGAACCACTTCAATTCAAACTCCTGATTGAGTCCGTTGGGAAGTGTGCTGATACTACATGGGTGGTAACTCCTTTTCTAATGTTTCTTAGATGCTCGGCCCAGCGAACTTTTAATGGTCTGGTGGTGCGACCTATATACTGTTTGTTGAATTTACATTGTAGCATGTACAAACATGAGCTGGAATCACAGGTGATAAATTGATTTATTTTAACCTTTCTGTTATTGCATAGCAGGGAGCAAACCTGGTGCCCATCGCAGTTCCTCTCTGTTGAACATAAAACTGACCATTAAAATTAAAATAATTGTTAGACAGAATAAAATGAATACCCTCTTTTAAAATCAATTTCTTCTCTTCACTAATATCAGAATACCTGAGATATTGTTCCACTGCATCAATCCCATCGGAATGTGCTATAATTGTGTAAAGAGATGACACATCAGATGTAACAAGTTTAAAGCCATCTTCCCACTTAATATCCTTAATAATATATAGAGAATACTAGTAGCGTCCTTCAGAGAAGATGTGACATGTTCCATGAGAGGTTGAAGGTGTTTATCTATATAAAGTGAGAGGTTGGCCGTAAGCAAACCAGTTCCGGCCACAATTGGTCTACCCGGGGGTTGTGTGATATTCTTATGAACCTTGGGCAGCATGTATATGACTGGAATAGTAGGTTCTGTGACTTGTAAAAATGCCTTCTCCTTTTTAGTAATAACACCTTTTCCTAAATATTTTAGAAGGAGTTGTAGAGATTTGGATAATTTTTTAGCTGAGTTCCCAGGTATTTTCATATATGTCTGTATCTTTTAGTTGTCTTTCGACTTCTTCCTTATAATCCAATTTATTTAAAATCACAATAAATTTAAGTTTAAGATTTTCAATCACCTTTTTTCAAACGATTCTTTGAAGTTACCACGTTTGAATCGGGGGAAGAAGGTGGAAGAGTTCTTAAATTCACTAACTGTGTGATTATTTTCTTCTGGTTTATCCTTAAAAAACTTCTTCAATGTCATCTTTCTTATAAACTTCTGTACATCTATAAAGGTATCAAATTTATTACAATAATTAGTTGGAGCAAATTTGAGTCTCTTCTGAAGTAGGGATTGTTCTGAAGATAATACATGATTGCTTAAATTAAATATTTTGGTGTCCAAATCGCTATTGACAGATTCAGATATAGGGGAAATGGGAGACGGATATATTTTTGTAATCGCTATTGACAGATTCAGATATAGGGGAAATGGGAGACGGATTGGATTTAGACATAAGCTGTTTCCTCTTTTATAAACCTGATGTCTGACCTTCTGGTTACCACCTCTCTTCCCTCTTTTTTTCTTATGGACTAACGTTTTCTTTTTTGTTCCCACCCTAGATCTAAAAAAGATGTGTCCATATCCACACTCCTAAGTTCCTTGTATCTATTACGGTTAATAAAGACCTTTCTATATGGGGGGAGTAATGGGATCTCTCTCTTCTCCCTTTTTGAGGTACTTGATGCCACTGATGGTCATTTGTTCTTCTATTATCTCCATAAAAATCGTCATAGCCTCTGTGACTTCTGTCATCATAATTCCTATAATTTCTTTCATCATGATGTCTATAGTATTTATCACAACTTCTTCTAAATTCCTTATATCTTTCCTGGTCCCTGTAATGCCTTCTTTCCTCTTCCCTATCTCTATACTAGGTAATTGTGTTTGGTGGTTGGGAATATTCTTATCCTCTTTTATTTTATCTTTATCATTATTGTTATTGTTACTTTTATTCTTATTTTTATTTGCTGGTTTATCAGACCTTCCAGAACTGGGACCATCCTTTGAGTGGGATTGGGAGTCATCCTTATTATGGGTTTTCTTTTCATGTTTCTTGTTCTCAAGATTAGGTGAATCCCCTTGTATGTCCGTAGGGTTTTCTAATCTCTTATATTCAGACTCAGATCTCTCTATACCGTCCCTTCTCAATTTCCCTAGTTTTTTTCTGATAATTTCCTCTTCCCTTCTATCTAATTTGATCATAATGGCTGCTTCCATTTCTTTAAAATCTTCCAGTTCTTTAATGGATAAAACTAGTTCCTTAAGTGTATTAATTTGTATCCCAATATTCTATAATTGTGTGTTTCTATCCTGGATAATTGATTTCATGAGTGAAATGGAGCAATTTTTGAGGATTTTGCTCCAGTCTCGTTCAAATCGTTCATCACTGGATTTAAATGATGAATTTTTTTGAATAATAAGACCGACAGGTATGATTTCCTCTGCAACGTATTTTTCATCATTTGAATCCTGTGATGAATGATTCGAACAAGACTGGAACAAAATCCTCAAAAATTGCTCCATTTCACTCATGAAATTAATTATCCAGGACAGGAACACACAATTAAAGAATATTGGGGAACAAATTAATACACTTAAGGAACTAGTTTTACCGTTTAAAGAAGTGGAAGATTTTAAAAAAAATGGAAGCAGCCATTATGATCAAATTAGATAGAAGGGAAGAGGAAATTATCAGAAAAAAACTAGGGAAATTGAGAAGGGACGGTATAGAGAGATCTGAGTCTGAATATAAGAGATTAGAAAACCCTACGGACATACAAGGGGATTCACCTAATCTTGAGAACAAGAAACATGAAAAGAAAACCCATAATAAGGATGACTCCCAATCCCACTCAAAGGATGGTCCCAGTTCTGGAAGGTCTGATACACCAGCAAATAAAAATAAGAATAAAAATAACAATAACAATCATGATAAAGATAAAATAAAAGAGGATAAGAATATTCCCAACCACCAAACACAATTACCTAATAATAAGAATAAAGGGAATAAAGGAAAGAATCCCAATCAAAATAGAGATCAGGATACATATTACCACCAAAGACGGAGCCCAAGTAGGGGTTATCATGATAATAGATATACCTCTAGTGATAGGGCAAGAAGAAATAGACACTGTGAGAATCATAGAGATCGTAGAAGAAGTTTTAGTAGAGAAGAAAAGTATAGAGATAGGAAAGAGGAAAGAAGGCATTACAGGGACCAGGAAAGATATAAGGAATTTAGAAGAAGTTGTGACAGATACTATAGACATCATGATGAAAGAAATTATAGGAATTATGATGACAGAAGTCACAGAGGCTATGACGACTTTTATGGAGATCATAGGAGAACAAATGACCATCAGTGGCATCATGTACCTCAAAAATGGAGAAGATAGAGATCCTATTACTCCCCCCATAGATAAAGGTCTTTTGTAAACCTTAATAGATACGAGGAACTTAGGAGTGTGGATATGGACACCTCTTTTTTAGATCTAGGGTGGGAAAAAAAAAAAGAAAACGTTAGTCCATAAGAAAAGAGGGAAGAGAGGCGGTAACCAGAAGGTCAGACATCAGGTTTATAAAAAGAGGAAACAGCTTATGTCTAAACCCAATCCATCTCCCATTTCCCCTATATCTGAATCTGTCAATAGCGATTTGGACACCAAAATATTTAATTTAAGCAATCATGTATTATCTTCAGCGGAACAATCCCTACTTCAGAAGGGACTTAAATTCGCTCCAACTAATTATTGTAATAAATTTGAAACCTTTATAGATCTACAGAAGTTTATAAGAAAGATGACATTGAAGAAGTTTTTTAAGGATAAACCAGAAGAAAATAATCACACAGTTAGTGAATTTAAGGACTCTTCCACCTTCTTCCCCCAATTCAAACGTGGTAACTTCATAGAATCGTTTGAAAAAAGGGTGATTGAAGATCTTAAACTCTTAAAAAATAGGAATAAGAATGAGAAAAAGTTTAAATCTAGAAGTAATAATTTATCTAACAAAGAAATCATTGCACTAAGGGAGCTTAAGAAAAATGATCAGATTATTATCAAACCAGCTGACAAGGGAGGGGGGATTGTGATTTTAAATAAGTGGAACATCTCCTCTTATGGAGCATGTCACATCTTCTCTGAAGGACACTACTAGTATTATCAATATTATTAAGGATATTGGCCCTGATTCAGAGATTGAAAATAAGAACTTAAAGTTACACCTGGGTTAAACCATGTTGATTTCAGGTGAGTCAAATTTCATTTGTGGCAACAGTATTATAGTTAAAAGGTGATTTTTCCCAGTTCAAGTCTAATTAGCAGTTTAAAAGTGAAGCTGATCAGGTATCTGTGTTCAATAAGTAAAAGCAAAGCATTCTCCCTGCATGCATAGAATAAAATTAACTTGACTCCCACTGAAATCAACATGGTTTTGCCCAGGTGTAACTTTAAGTTCTTATTTTCAATCTCTGAATCAGGTCCATTAAGTGGGAAGATGGCTTTAAACTTGTTACATCTGATGTGTCATTTCTTTACACAATTATAGCAAATTCCTATGGGATTGATGCAGTGGAAAAATATCTCAGGTATTCTGATATTAGTGAAGAGAAGAAATAGTTTTTAATAGAGGGTATTCATTTTATTCTGCCTAACAATTATTTTAATTTTAATGGTCAGTTTTATGTTCAACAGAGAGGAACTGCGATGGGCACCGGGTTCGCTCCCTGCTATGCAAATATTTTTTTAGCGAACTGGGAAGATCAGGTTTTAACTTCGGCAGGAGCAAACCTTCTGCTCTGGAAGAGGTTTATCGATGACGTCTTTTTTATTTGGGGGGGCACTGACGAGGATATAAAGATGCTCTGTAACCCTCAATTCTAATCGGTTGGGTATTATTTTAACTTTTGATATTAGTACCGATAAGGTTCATTTCATTGACCTAAAAATTTACATAGAGGATGGGTCTATACACACTCAAAACTACATAAAAGAGACGGACACCAACTCGCATACCCCCATCACCAGCAACCATCACACAAATTAGTTGGGAAACATTCTGAAAGGACAGTTTCTCAGAATTAAAAGGAATTGCACAAAGGACGATACAGGGATTAGTCATATGAAGAAGAAGAAAGCACAATTTATACAGAAAGGCTATAAAGAGGAAACATTAGATCATGTTATAGATGAGGTTAACAAAACAGAAAGAACATCTCTATTAGAAAGAAAAGAGAAAGATAAGGATGGGCACCCTTTCACTGACATCCCTTTCATCACTCAGTATAACTTTGATCATAAAACCGTGGAACGAATTATTAGAAAATACTGGGACATTCTAAAGAGAGATTCCGAATTGGTGGAATATATAGGTGACCATCCCAGATTCATATATAGGAGAGCTCCGAACATAATAAAACAAGCTAGTTAGATCCACATATGAGGAGAATAACAAACTAGGCACCATTAAGAGCAAAGGTTTTTTTTTAGATGCGGCCATTGCCTTATGTGTCGAAATTGCCCCATAGGCTCTTCCACTAAGAAAATTGATCATATGATTTCTAGTAGCAATAACAGAAAGGTTAAAATTAATCAATTTATCACCTGTGATTCCAGCTCATGTGTGTACATGCTACAATGTAAATGCAACAAACAGTATATAGATCGCATCACCAGACCATTAAAAGTTCTCTGGGCCGAGCATCTAAGAAACATTAGAAAAGGAGTTACCACCCATGCAGTATCAGCACACTTTAAAGAAGTACATAACTGTGATACATTGGGCCTGATCCAGACCTAGTTAAGTGCATGAACTTACTCCTGGGCTAAACCATGTTGATTGCAGGGGAGTCATATTTCATCTGTGGCAAACAGCATTAGAGTTGAGAGGTGATGTTTCTTATCCCAAGTCTAAATACCAGTGTGATAGTAAAGCTGGTCAGTATCTGTGTGCAGTAAGCAATTCAAAGACATATCCCTGCATGCAAAGAATACAATTACCTTGACCCCCCTGATATCAACATGGTTTAGCCCAGGAGTAACTAAATTCAAGAACTTAACTATGTCTGGATCAGGCCCATTATGTCTAACACTTTAATTTGGTATCTGTCAGGTGAAAGGTAATTGGAGAAAGGGTGATCATGTTTCTGCCCTGGCCAAGGCTGAAATGAAAATATCTTTGAACTGGGCACTCTCATTCCCAACGGACTCAATCAGGAGTTTGAATTGAAGTGGTTCATCTAGTGTGGAGATTCGAGAGAGAGCGGTGAGTGAACCTGGGTAGGTAAGGGAAAAATCAATGGGCTTTGCTATACTTACAGTCACACCATTGGGACAATGCCCGAATCCATCCCGAACTCGGAAGCGAAACCCATTGGGCCTGGTAAGTACTAGGTAGGGGAACCTCCTGGGAACACCAGGTACTGTATGTGAGTTGTACATACCCTCATTCCCCACCCTGTGTTCCGCGATTCTCTTATTCTCCCCGAAGCATTTTATCCCTGTCTTTTAGATATTTTAGACGTTCTGGCATTTTACTAATATTTTATCAATACCTTTTGATATTTTATTGGTGATCTTACAGACATTTATTTTATCTCTTACCTCTTATTATCTTTATACTTCTGACCATTCCTTTTATCCCTTAGTATTGGTATTTTACTTCCGATTTTATGTGGGCCTGCGGTTTTTACATGTATGCATATTTTATGTGTATGTGTGATTTCAGCAAGTGCACATGAACTTTTTATATGTATTTGATCTGACAGATACCTTTAAATGTATCTACCTCGTTAATATATCTATTGGGCTTCCTTACGAATACACACTCCACTTTTAATACAATAAGTAGATGGATCCTTTATGTAGATAGGGACACATTGCTTACTGGTATGGTCCCTTCACGTTACTAGGTCTTCCATTCTATGTTTTGTATGGAAAATACCCGTTAGATGTTTTTCTTTCCTTTACATCGGATTTTGGTGGGACAACCCCTTTTTCTATAGGACACATCACTTATCAGTAAGGCCCTTATTTTAGAATAAGTAATCCCACTATAGGTAATGTAATCTATTTACACACACTGAACAAATATAATTGTATCCGTTCATACCCCTTAAATTAATTTTGTTCCCCGGATAAATTTACCTAGTTTTTCTATGAGTATATATGTATTTAATTCACATTATATATTATTTTTTTTCTATGATGATAATCCCGTCTCACCAAAAATAATTTATTAAATATAACTTAAATTATAAGGAGTCACCTCCGATTTATGATCTATTTATATAGATTCAGTATATTTTAAAATTGTTACCTATCACATTAGCACACTAATTGCACACACTTCATTTTAGTATTGTCCATTTAAGTCTATTATGAATATTCACATAGGAACCTCAGTTCCCATCCCCAGTTACACCAAATATCATTTAGCATTCACATTGCTTTGTAATGTTAGAGCAGTCAAGCACCTTTTAATGTAATTTTGTAATTTTGTTTTTCACTATTGCACTGCAGTCAATGTTGGTTAGGATTATTATTATTTTTATATCAGATGTCATTAGAATCAAGCACTGTACTATATTTTCACATTTCAGTCAAATTAAAGCTGGTTATTCAGCCGCTTGTAGATTTTTATATAATTATTAGCTTAGCATTTAAGGATCTTTAAAGGTATCTAAGTAATGAAATACTTGATGAAGTCCTGTATGTTCCCATTTGCTCTGATGTGTCATCTTAAACAAATTGTATCCCTTAACCTTCAATATGTATTGCAATTCCCCCTTCGATTCTCTGTGTTATATCACAATATATTACGGTAGATCTGCGCCACTGAGATATAGAATGTAAGCTGTATAAAGTATAGTATATGTTGTTTTGTGACGTTGCCGTAGCTACCAAATACCGCTCAGAGTGACTAAGGTTACTGAAGAATTATATCATGTCTTAACCTCTCAGATACATTAATGCTACTTAGTCATTTTTGGGTGTAATTTTTGTGTGTCTTTAATAATCGTTTTAAAGTAACCGTTTGATATTTACATTGAGGACCTTTAAGGCATTGAAATAACGAAATATTCAATCAAGTTTTTACGTGTCTCTATTTATTTATTTACTTATTTTGATCTACCACCCTTAACAAATGTATCTTTTATACAATTTTGATGTATATTCTATTTTGGGTATCTCATCAGAATATGTTATGGCAAATACATGTCACCCATATATAAAATGCACACTGTATAAGTTGATTGTTGTCATGTTACCATGACTACCAAGTGCCACTCGCAATAACTGTATTTCAGAATCTTTTATTGTGAGCAGAGAAGTGTATTGTTTTACCTCAAACTAAGATGCAGTAAATTCCACCCAGTTTTTATATTTTTTACACTTTTGGAAGTATCAGTGCAATAGCACAGCTCATTGTTATGCGCCGTTTGTCTACATCAGAAATGTGCACCGCCCATCCAATCAACACAAAGTGGAAAGTACAAAGCAAGAAGACTCACAACATGCCACACGGACTTTGAGAAAGGACCTAGTTAGTATCTGAAACGTGTAAGTCAGCGGTACGGAGCAGAGGAAGACTTCAATCTGGACCACAGTGACGGAACTCTGGCAGCTTATCCAGTCGGTACCAGTTTAACATCGGATGCGGCTCCATCACACCTCCTGTGTTTACCATCTCCTGGTATGAACTCCTGTTCCTTTTTATATGGTTTTAGTGTAGTAGATGTGTATTAATAAATTGTTTGTATCTGTATTTTGTCTCCTTATTATATCCCCGATTGGGGTAAGGTGGATACTACAAACAGCAATGCTACTGCATCTAACCTACCATTGGATTCATCATTCTACATTGATTTTCACACTATACTGTGTTTATTACTGTTTTTTATTATAAGAATTTTTTTCTCACTGATACTTCCAACTGTGGACATTTAGCACTAATTACATTCACCCCACATCCTTCCTTTGTATCTTATCAGTCCTTGTTTGTCCCTGTGTCTCTCCTATTGTGCTCCCTCTGCTTACCTTGCCTCCTGCAGGCCAACCTCCTTGTCCCTGACTTCCATTGTCTGTCCTCCCTTGTCGGTTGTGTTTTGCAGTGTGTGTGTGTTTGTGTGTGTGTGTCACACGCTCACTTCTCTGGGATACCTGTCTTGCTGTTTGCTTTCCTTAGGAGAGATTTGTGTGTGTTCCATCTCACACTGTTTCTGAGTAATTGTCTTCTTACTCACTCTATTGTTTAGCTTCCACTTGACTTCTCAATCCTGACCTCTGGGTTTTGTCTCTGTTATTACACCTGCTTTATGACTCAGTCATTTATTCTGGGTAACTTGATCTTGCTATACTCTGTACAAGTGTCTGTGTATGGGTATCATTGTGTGATGAGGGCTCACTTGAACAGGTTAGCACTGAGGATTAAGGTTAAGGTTGCAACATGCAGCCAAGCATGTCCCCAGTATTGCCTAGATGT
The DNA here is from genome assembly GCA_011038615.1 of Limnodynastes dumerilii. Taxonomy (NCBI): domain Eukaryota; kingdom Metazoa; phylum Chordata; class Amphibia; order Anura; family Limnodynastidae; genus Limnodynastes; species Limnodynastes dumerilii. Next base: position 18,862 of record WWET01010504.1, read on the forward strand.
AAATTTCTTACTTATTTCCACTTATTTTCTAAATGTTATTAAAATAGTATAAATATTTTCATTTCTGAAAATATTAAAATATAGAAAAGGTCTCTGTTTCACCATATAGATTATTATCAAACTAATGGCAGGGAGATAGAAACAATTACTAATACTGTAGTTTAGTATTAAATATTTTGGTTTAGTATATTTTATTTCTTAATTATTATTTTCTTTTTGTTTTAAGCTTTCTAAATATAGCTGAATCAATCTATCACTAATGAAATAAGTCATATACAAAAACAAAAATTACCCTGCAAAAAACAAGTACACTTATTTCAATAAAAACTACTACAGCATAAAAATTAATAGGTTACAGGAACAGAACTAGGGTGTTCAGGACTTCAATAAAAACTATAAGTGTGTGCTTTTCTGTTTTACAATTACTTTTTTAACATCAGGGACTATTATACATTGTAGCTTCAAAGAGTCATTAAATACAGAACACAATCTTGTAATCGCTATAAAATTAAGCACATTCTATACACTACTACACAAAAGAGACAGTATCCAAGTCACTGCAATACAATACACATGGCATCCAAGTGACTGCCTTACAGACATGGTTGCCTACTTTTGAAAAGTCATTTC
>WWET01010506.1:0-15316 GCA_011038615.1 Limnodynastes dumerilii
TGTATCTCTATCTCTATATATGTGTATGTCTATCTGTTACATGCCGCCGCACCATGCGGTCCAGCATGTAACTTGCTTACCTCTCAGCGTCCGATGCATCTCCGATGCGTGCCCGTGCAAGCACGTGTCTGGGAATCCCTTTAATGTCGTCCTCATTGCTGAGGAACAGCCAATCGGGTGTTGGGGGCTGGATCCTGCTGTCCAATTAGAGGACAGCAGATCCTATATTAACACTGGCAGTGTCAGTTTAACACTGCCAGTTATAGAGTCTGTTAGTTCAGTCCTGTGATCTGCTTTCTCTTGTGTGCTTAATGCCTTGTGCCTAGTGAATTGTGTTTTTGAGTGCCCTGCTTCTCTCCAGCCCAGTCCCTCATTGTTTTACTCCTTGTGTCTCCTGCCCATCCCCTCTTGCTCCCTGGTGTACATTCCTACCTGTGTTCCTTGCCTCTCCTGTGTGACTTCTCCAATCTCCTCCTCCGGGGGAGATCCACTCTCTTGCCCCAGTTGTGTGTAGGGATAGCCCTAGTCAGTCCCATCTGTGATGTCTTGTCTTGGTTCTCCTGCCTCAGTCCTGTTTAGTGTTCTTTGTGGTTTGTCACGGGTCAGCCTCTGCTGACCTTGCCTTTTCCCGCTTTTCTGCTCTGTCTACTTCTTCCGCTTCACCTCCATCTTGGTTTTCCCTTTCCTCTCATACGATTCCTTCAATGGGGCATGACCTGTTGTTGGGGCGCAGAAAATTCCATCCCCACCATCAGGGGCTCTGGTGAACACCACCTGATAGCGCAGACAGCAGACACCATGCTCCGGTAGCCAACTCATGACATTATAACCGGCCATACCGTCTTTTGGTGGCGGTCATGGATTCCGCCACCGCAGAAGCCATCAACGTCCTCATCACACAAGTTTCCAGCCTGGGGCAGATGGTTCAGTCCCTCACCGCCAAGGTTAATAACCAGGAACAAGTCATTTCCGCCATGAGAGCCGCTGTTGCTCCTGCTCCCTCCGCTGCTCTGCCGGGGTCTCCACCCCTCGTTGTTACTGACATAACAGTTAACCTCCCAGAAAAATTTTCTGGGAACAGGAACCAATTTCATTTATTCAAGGAAAGGTGTAAATTATATTTCCAGCTGCGTCCCTCCGCTTCTGTAAATGAAGGACAGAAGGTGGGACTGATCATATCCCTCCTGCAGGGGGATCCCCAAGCATGAGCGTTCAGTCTACGTCCAGAAGACCCAGTACGGCAGTCTGTCATAGCCTTGTTCGATGCCTTGGGGCTTCTGTATGAAGACCCGGATCGTGTAGCAACCGCTGAAGCGAAACTCCAAGCACTTCGCCAAGGAAGGAGGACAGCAGAAGAGTATTGCGCTGAGTTCCGGTGATGGGTGAATGACTGTCAATGGAACGATCCTGCACTCTGTAGATAATTCCGGTTGGTTTATCGGAGGAAGTTAAGGATGCTCTAGTCCAGTTTCCATTACCTCAGACTCTGAATGAAATGATGAGCTTAAGCATCAAGTTGAATCGTCTTCTCAAGGAACGACGATTGGAGAGAGATTCAGCTCCCAGTTCCTTTTCCACATACTTACCACAAGAGTCCACGCCACCACCGGATAAACCCATGCAAATTGGGTTATATCGTCTGCCCAAGGAGGAAAAAGGCCAGACGGCGGAATTTGGGGCTTTGCCTATACTGCGGTGGCAGAGCCCATAGGGCAGACTCCTGCCCTAACAAGCGTTCTCAGCCAGGAAAAGATTAACCCAGCCCAACAGTGAGGAGGTTCGGCTGGGTGGTTATCTTATATCCTCAAAAAACTCCATGTTGGTTCCGGCCCGGCTGATTGTTATCAACCATGATTACCATCTCACTGCGTTCATTGACAGTGGCGCTGCAGGAAATTTCCTGGACATCAACCTCGCTGCTGACCTAGGAATCCAGACTAGAGACCTGAGTCCACCTATATCCACAGTTGGGCTCAATGGGTTCCCCGTCAGGAGGCTCCATCCGGAAAATTACTGTGCCAGTCAAACTAATCATCGAAATCTGTCACTCTGAATCACTTGAATTCTTCATTATTCATTGTCCGTCTGTCCGTTTGGTACTTGGACACCCGTGGTTACAGAGACATAACACTCAGACTGACTGGTCCAAAAGGGAGATTCTTTGGTGGGACAACGGTCATTCCACTTCTTGCTTGAAAACTCCCATCTGGGTTGCTCAGGCAAGTCTATCTTCTTTACCTTCGAAATACACAGAGTTTGCTAATGTCTTCTCCAAGCAAGCCTCAGAGATCTTGCTTCCTCACAGATCCTATGACTGCAGTACCGACCTGGTCCCTGAAGCCAAGCTTCCCAAAGGAAGGCTCTTTATTATAACTCGCTCGGAATCAGCAGCTATGGACGACTACATTCAAGAAAATCTCCAAAAGGGGTTTATTTACCCCTCTAAATCTCCTGTAGGAGTGTGGTTCTTCGTCACCAAGAAAGACGGTTCTATCAGGCCATGCATTGACTATCGTGCATTGAACCATAGCATTGTTAAGAACACCTACCCTTTACCCCTAATTGCTGATTTGTTTAACCAACTTAAGGATGCAGTCATCTATACTAAAATCGATCTCCGAGGAGGCTATAACTTAATACGCATACGGGAGGGGGACAAATGGAAAACGGCCTTTAATACTCATTCAGGTCATTACGAGTTAGTAATGCCCTTTGGTACCCGCGTTTTTTCAGGATTATATGAACGATGTTCTTAGAGACTTTCTAAGGAAATTTGTTATCGTTTACCTTGATGATCTCCTGATTTTCTCTCCCTCCCAAGAACAACATATACTACATGTTAAACTTGTTCTGAACAAACTACGTGAAAACAAGCTATGCGTCATACTCGAAAAGTGCGAGTTCGAGGTCATTTAGGTCACGTTTTTGGGATATATCATTTCTCCCAGGGGCTTCACCATGGACCCCAAAAAGATCAAGGCTATCCTGGAATGGGAACAACCTTCAGACCTCAAAGCCATCCAACGTTTTCTCGGATTCTCAAATTACTACAGAGGCTTCAGCCAGTCTTTTGCTACCTTAACTGCTATTATTTCAGCCCTCACGAGAAAAAAAGCAGATGCTGTCAGGGCTTTTAAGGCTCTAAAGAAGGCTTTCACCCCAATCCTCAGACATCCGAATCCGGACTTACCTTTTCTCATTGAAGTGGACGCCTCAGAGGTTGGAGCAGGAGCAGTCCTCTTGCAGAAAGACCCACAGGATGGAAAATTATACCCTTGTGCATACTTCTCCAAACAATTCTCACCTGCAGAAAAAAATTACGATGTCGGCAATCGGGAGCTCTTGGCTATTAAAATTCCATTCGAAGAGTGGAGGCTGGAGGGTTCGGTCCATACCATTACGGTTCTCACCAACCACAAAAATCTCACCTATATTGAGTCGGCCAAGCGCCTAAATCCTCGTCAGGCCCGCTGAGCTCTATTCTTTACCCGTTTTGATTTCAAATTTCATACAGACCAGGATCCTTGAATCGCAGGGCAGATGCCCTCTCTCGATCTTTTCTTCCTGAACATGGACCCTACGCCCCTTCGTTACCTATGGTCCCCTCCACCTCCATTATCGCTGGACTCACCCAAGATTTACAGTCTCAGCTACTGGCAGCCCAGAATTTGGCCCCTAGATAGGTGAAAGAATGTGAAAAGAATGTGACATGTGAAAGAATTCATTAACTCCTGCACCCTCTGTGCTAGAAGCAAGACTCCTAGATCCCTTCCTATCGGACCTCTTCTGCCCCTTCCTATTCCTCGCCGTCTGTGGACCCATCTATTACGGATCTCCCACAGTCGCAAGGTTTCACTTCTACCTGGGTGGTAGTAGATAGATTCAGCAAAATGGCTCACTTTATTCCATTACGAGGCCTTCCCAATGCTCAGACCTTGTCCACCCTTTTTGTGAAACACATTGTTAGACTTCATGGCTTACAAGAAGAAATAATTTCTGACAGAGGCTCACAGTTTGTAGCGACCTTTTGGAGATCTTTCTGTAAAAATTTAGGTATCAAGATCAACCTATCCTCCGGTTATCATCCTCAGTCTAACGGCCAGACTGAGAGAGTCAATCAGTCTCTGGAACAATTCTCACGTTGTTATGTAACTTCTACTACCACTACCACCAACCCTGGGACTAGGATAATGGTTAAGAGGTTAAAGTCCATCTGGAGAGAGGTTAATCTTTGCCTCCATCGTACAGCCATAAGGACCAAGGATAAGGCAGATCTACACCGGTCCAGGTGTTCTTTTATGGTCGGGGACAGAGGGTGATTATCCACCAGGAACATCATGCTAAAACAACCCTCTAAGAAGCTGGGGCTGCGCTACATTGGCCCGTTCTCTATTATTCAGAAAATCAACCCAGTGTCTTTCAGACTAAATCTCCCACGGACCCTTAAAATCCAATTCCTCTCATACCTCCCTCCTTAAGCCTTGGAAAAATTCCAAAAGATTTGGCCGATCAGCCATTCCTAAACCTGGACCAGTGATGGTGGGAAATCAGAAAGAATTTGAGGTGGAAGATACCCTGGACTCCAAAAAAGTCCAGAATCAAATCCATTACCTATTCCACTGGAAAAGTTACGGACCGGAGAAAAGGTCCTGGATACCTGCCAAAAATCTCCATGCCCAGAAATTAAAAGAAAAATTCCACAAGAAATTCCCGGGTAAACCAGGTGATAGGGGTCCCCTAACCCCTCGTCAAGGGGGGGGGGAACTGTTGCATGACGCCGCACCATGCGGTCCGGCATGTAACTTGCTTACCTCCCAGCGTCCGTAGCATCTCCGATGTGTGCCCGTGCAGGCACGTGTCCGTGTCCTCTGAGCGTCGCAGGCGGGTCGGGCACGCGCTCTGTGGAATCCCATTAACGGCGTCCTAATTGCTGAGGAGCAGTCAATCAGGTGTTGGGGGCTGGATCCTGCTGTCCAATCAGAGGACAGCAGATCCTATATTAACACTGGCAGTGTCAGTTTAACACTGCCGGTCATAGAGTCTTAGTTCAGTGCTGTCATCTGCCTTCTCTTGTGTGCCTAGTGCCTTGTGCCTAGTGAATTGTGTTTTTGAGTGCCCTGCTTCTCTCCAGCCCAGTCCCTCATTGTATTACTTCTTGTGTCTCCTGCCCATCCTCTCTTGCTCCCTGGTATATGTTCCTACCTACGTTCCTTGCCTCTCCTGTTTAACTGCTCCAATCTCTTGCCCTGGTTGTGTGTAGTGATAGCCCTAGTCAGTCCCGTCTGTCCTGTCTGTCAGTCTTGTTTAGTGTTCTTTGAGGTTTGTCACGGGTCAGCCTCTGCTGACCTTGCCTCTTCCTGCTTTTCTGCTCTATCTAGTTCTTCCGCTTCACCTCCATCTTGGTTTTCCCTTTCCTCTCATACGATTCTGGTTCAACGGAGCACGACCTGTTGTTGGGGCGCAGCAAATTCCATCCCCACCATCAGGGGCTCTGGTGAACACCACCTGATAGCACAGACTCCGTGCCCCGGTAGCCGACTCGTAACACTATCTCGATTTCTATCTCTATATGTGTAGGTCTATCTCGATCTCTATCTCTATATATGTGTATGTCTATCTCTATCTATGTGTATCTATATCTCTGTCTCTATATATGTGTATATCTATCTAGCTAAGAGTATGTGAATGTCTATCTCTATCTCTGTATATGTGTATGTCTAGCTCTATCTCTGTATATGTGTATGTCTATTTTTATCTCTATATATGTCTTTGTCTATCTCGATCTCTATATATATGTGCATGTCTTTCTCGATCTCTATTTCTATATATGTGTATGTATATCTCTATCTCTATATATGTGTGTCAATCTCTATCTCCATATATGTGTATGTCTATATCTATCTCTATCTCTATATATGTGTATGTCTATCTCTATCTCTATATATGTGAATAACTATCTCTTTCTCTCTGTATGTCTATCTCTATCTCTATATATGTGTATGTGTATCTCTATATATGTGTATGTCTATCTATATCTCTATCTTTATATATGTTTATGTCTATTTCTATTTCTATATATGTGCATGTCTATCTGTATCTCGATATATGTGAATGTCTATCTCTATCTCGAACTCAATATATGTCTATCTCTCTATCTATCTATCTATCTATCAATATATATGTATGTCTATATCTATCTCAATATATGTGTATGTCTATCTCTATCTCTATATCTTTCTATATAATTGTATGTCTATCTCGATCTCTATATATGTCTGGCTCTATCTCAATCGCTATATATGTGTATGTCTATGTCTATGTCTGTCTCCATATATGTGAATATCTATCTCTATATATGTGTATGTCTATCTCTATCCCTCTGTATGTCTATCTCTATATATGTGTATGTCTATCTCTATATATGTGTATGTCAATCTCTATCTCTATATATGTGTATGTCTATCTCTATCTCTATATATGTGTAGCTCTATCTCGATCTCTATTTTTATATATGTGTATGTCTATCTCTATCTCAATAAATGTGTATGTCTATCTCCATATCAATATATGTGTATGTCTATCTCTATCTCTGTATATGTGTATGTCTATCTCTATATATGTGTATGTCTATCTCTATCTCTATCTAGGTGTGTCTATCTCTATACATGTGTATGTCTATCTCTGTATATGTGTATGTTCATCTCTATCTCTGTATATGTGTATGTGAATTTCTATCTCTATAGATGTGTATGTCGATCTCTATCTCTATATATGTGTATGTCTATCTTTATATATGTGTATGTCTTTCTATATCTCTATCTCTATAAATGTGTATGTCTGTCTATCTCAATCTCTATCTCTGTATATGTGTAAGTCTATCTCCATCTCTATATATGTGTATGTGCATGTCTATCTCTATATATGTGTATGTCTATCTCTATCTCTATATATGTGTAGATCTATCTCTATTTCTATATATGTGTATGTCTATCTCTATATATGTTTATGTCTATCTCTATTTCTATATATGTGTATGTCTATCTCGATCTGTATCTCTGTATATGTGTAAGTCTATCTCAATCTCTATCTCTATATATGTGTATGTCTATCTCTGTCTCTATATATGTCTATCTCTATCTCTACATATGTGTATGTCTATGTGTATGTCTATCTCTATATATGTGTATGTCTATCTCTATCTCTGTGTATGTCTATCTATCTCCACATATGTGTATCTCTATCTATATATATGTGTATGTCTTTCTATATCTCTATCTCTATAAATGTGTATGTCTATCTCTATCTCTATATATGTGTATTTCTATCTCTAGCTCTCTCTATATAAATGTTTGTCTATTTCTATCTCTATATATGTGTGTGTCTATCTCTGTATATGTTTATGTGAAAGTCTATCTCTATCTCTATATATGTGTATGTCTATCTCTATGTGTGTGTGTGTGTGTGTGTGTGTGTATATATGTCTATCCCTATCTCTATCACTATCTCTATCTTTATCTCTATATTTGTGTATGTCTATCTCATACTCTCTCTCTCTAAGCCGTATTCAGAGCTTTAAGACCGCATATAAGCAATCAACGTTCCAACAAGTAATGTAGATTACGTTATAGAATTACTGCGCATGTGCATACTGAACTCTATCTCTATATATGTGCATGTCTATCTCTATATATGTGTATGTCAATCTCTATCTCTATATATGTGTATGTTGATCTCAATCTCTATCTTTCTCTATATAAGTGTATGTCGATCTCTATCTCTATATATGTTTATGTCTATCTCTATCTCTATATATGTCTATCTTTATCGCTATATATGTGTACGTCTATGTTTATGTCTATCTCTATATGTGTGTATGTCTATATCTATATCTCTATATATGCGAATATCTATCTCTATCTCTATATATGTGTATGTCTATCTCTATCTTTGTGTATGTCTGTCTCTATATATGTATATGTCTATCTCTATCTCTATATATGTGTATGCCTATATATGTCTATTTCTATCTATATATGTGTATGTCTATCTCTATATATGTGAATATCTATCTCTATATTTCTGTATGTCTATCTCTATCTCTATGTATCTCTCTCTCTCTCTCTCTCTCTCTCTCTCTCTATAAAAATGTATGTCTATCTCGATCTCTATCTCTCTATATTTGTAAGTCTATCTCGATTTCTATCTCTGTATATGTGAATATCTATCTCTATTTGTATATATATGTATGTCTGTCTCTTTCTCTATATATGTGTATGTCTATCTCTATATATGTGTATGTCTGTCTCAATCTCTGTGTACGTCTATCTCTATTTATGTGTATGTCTGTCTGTATCTCTATATATGTGTATGTGAATGTCTATCTCTATCTCTGTATATGTGTATGTCTATCTCTATCTCAATATTTGTGTGTGTGTGTGTGTGTGTGTGTGTGTTTGTGTGAGTATGTCTATCTATCCCTATCTCTATCACTATCTTTATCTCTATATATGTGTATGTCTATTTTATGCTCTCTCTATATCTCTATATATGTGTATGTCAATCTCTATTTCTATATATGTGTATGTCTATCTCTATATATGTCTATCTTTATCGCTATATATGTGTACGTCTATGTTTATGTCTATCTCTATATGTGTGTATGTCTATATCTATATCTCTATATATGTGAGTATCTATCTCTATCTCTATATATGTGTATGTCTATCTCTATCTTTGTGTATGTCTGTCTCTATATATGTATATGTCTATCTCTATCTCTATATATGTGTATGTCTATCACTATCTCTATATATGTGTATGTCTATCCCTATCTCTATATATGTGTATTTCTATATATCTGTATGTCTGTCTCGATCTCTATCGCTATATATGTGTATGTCTATCTCGATCTTTATCTCTGTATATGTGTAAGTCTATCTCTCTATATGTAAATATCTATCTCTATATTTCTGTATGTCTATCTCTATCTCTGTTTATGTCTATTTCTATCTCTATATATGTGTATGTCTATCTCTATTTGTATATATATGTATGTCTGTCTCTTTCTCTATATATGTGTATGTCTGTCTTAATCTCTGTGTATGTCTATCTCTATCTCTATACATGTGTATGTCTATGTCTATCTCTTTCTCTATTTATGTGTATGTCTATCTATCTGTATCTCTATATATGTGTATGTGAATGTCTATCTCTATCTCAATATTTGTTTGTGTGTGTGTGTGTTTGTGTGTGTATGTCTATCTATCCCTATCTCTATCACTATCTTTATCTCTATATATGTGTATGTCTATTTCATGCTCTCTCTCTGTCTCTATATTTGTGTATGTCAATCTCGATCTCTATCTTTATATATGTGTAAGTCTATCTCTAGGTCTATCTTTCTCTATATAAGTGTATGTTGATCTCGATCTCTATCTATATATATATGTTTATGTCTATCTCTATATATGTCTCTCTATCTCTATATGTGTGTATTTCTATCTCTATATATGTGAATATCTATCTCTATCTCTCTATATTTGTATGTTTATCTCTATCTCTATATATGTGTGTGTTTATCTCTATATAAGTTTATATCTATCTCTATATAAGTGTATGTCTATCACTATCTCTCTCTCTATATATGTGTATGTCTATCCCTATCTCTATCTCTGTATATGTGTACGTCTTTCTCGATCTCTTTCGTTATATATGTCTATGTCTATCTCGATCTCTATCTCTGTATATGTGTAAGTCTATCTCGATCTCTATCACTATATATGTGTATGTCTATGTTTATGTCTATCTCTATCTCTATCTGTGTGTATGTCTATCTCTATATATGTGTATTTCTATGTATATATCTCTATCTCTATATATGTATATGTCTATCTCTATATATGTGTTTACCTCTATATATGTGCATATCTATCTCTATATATGTGTATGTCTATCCCTATCTCCATATATGTGTATGTCTATCTCGATCTCTATCTCTATATATGTGTATGTCTAACTCTATCTCTATATATGTGTATGTCTATCTCTATATGTGTATGTCTATCCCTATCTCTATATGTGTATGTCTATCTCTATATATGTGTATGTCTATTTCTCTCTATATATGTGAATGTCTATGTCTAACTTCATCTCTCTCTCTCTCTCTCTCTCTATCTCTATCTCTGTGTATGTCTATCTCAATTTCTATCTCTGTATATGTCTATCTCTATATATGTTTATACGGACAGAAAAAACTACAGATCCGCGCCAACCCCGTACTGCAATCCTTCCACCACTGGAGGCGTACACCTTGCAATACCTCCAAAAAATTAGAGAACAAGCTCCTTGTACAAGAGAACCTGAAAGTAAATGAAAGTACCTTTCTTTTCAATTTGTCCTTTAAATGTCAAGATAGTTCACTTCCTTTGTGTAGTACTCCAAGAAGATATCCCAAAAGTCCTCTAAATTCGTCCCCTCCTTTACTTTTATCGGCGTGTTGCTTCCTTCTCCACCTTGTTTCTGGTTTCCTCCGTGTTGTGTCCCAGAAGAAAAAAGAGAAAAAGACCCTAGTGCAACATTGCTAATTCTAGAATACACATACAGTTTCCAGAATGTTACTCACATTTTTATTTCTTGTTAAAAGCGTATATCAAGATTTCTAGTTCCAGGTTCCTCCTCCAATCTCCACGTCTTCCCCGGAATTTTCCTCAAAGAACAGGGAAGGAAAGACAAAAGATCCTAGTGCAGTACCGCCGTAACAGGTGAGTATGATACCAAGTACAAATGACTACCTACACTTCCTGTGTCTTGGATGAAAGCATATAATGTGATTCTTTTCCTTTTTAGGGTCGTCTCTCCATGAACATAGGGAAACAGTTCCAGATTGCTCCCCAAAAATATTCTTCAGAGTGCAATGAAATCCTGTCCCCACACAGTATTATCACACCAGGTAAGTGTCTAATTTTTCAGCGGATCTTTCCTGCTTTTAATTTCAAAGTAAATATACTTCATATGCAATTTTTCTTATCTCCCTATTTCTCCAGTGTGCCGATGTAGATGTGAGGACGACCGTGGCAACTCTATTTCGTATAATCAGAATCACCTGCAGGTCTATCCAAAAATGCACAAACAATGTCCTATGTGCCAATAAAGAAGGGTTTCTCCCAATTCAAATAAAAATGTCTCTTTCAAATTTCAATAAAAACTTCTCTGTTTATTGTAACAACAATTTTCCATGAATAAAACAAGATAGGTAAAACCGGTGTTTTCAACAAGGATATACAATCTCCCTTGCGGGAGGAAGACCCCCTACCTCCCAATAAAAAACCTCACTATATTAATGCTAACCCACAAGGGCCCTATGGACCAGCACCGATCACAGAGGGAGAGAAAAGCATGTGTTGACCAGAGCAGGAACAGCGGGGGGAACCTCGTACCACAACCAACATGTTTCAAGCACGTGTGTGCTCTTTTTCAAGGCAAGTGTCATGGGAGATCTTCATTGGTCCTTTATAGGTGCAGTTTCCTACGTCATCCTGATTATTGATACAAACATACAAGCATATATAAGTTTCTCCTCATTGAATAATCTACAACATTCCTTCTTGCTACAGTTTCTATCTGCTCCTGAGAAAAGATTATTTCATTACAATTGCTCTTCTAATTCCGCTTTCTATTGTCAGCCAGAACGTTCATATCAACACCTTCTTGCAATAAATTTCAATGAATTACGTATATCAAAAAATATTTTTCTTTCTAATGGTGCTGTTAACATCTTCCCAAAAATGTTGTTATATTACGGATTATTCCTCTTAGCCCACTTTTTACTATCAGTGGGTTTCTTCTATGGGCATACTGTTACGACACACTGGAATTACCTTAGGTGAGAACCAGGGCAGACGTAGGAGTGAGACGGTGTTGTTATGGCATGCTGGGATTACCTTAGGTGAGAACCAGATTGGCCATAGGGAGGAGACGGTCATTGCTGGCCAGGGCGCGGAGTCTAGTGGGACTTGGTGTTCACTAGAGCCTCTGAAGGTGAGGATAGTCTGGGCTGCAAGTTTACCCACAGGTTGCGGCCCCCGGGCCAACTCCTGGGAGAGGAGATATGAAGCTAAGTAGGAAACGAGGAGATTAGGAGTAAGAGAGAGTAGGAAGCGGGAAATAGACTGGACCGGAAGAGACCGACCAGTAACAAACCACGATGAATGAATAACAGAGACCATGGATGAGAGAGGGTTAAACGAGACTAACAGGACTGACAGACAGACTAGGGCTTACACACACCGCACACACCAGCGGGACCCCGAAGGGCCAACACAGACACTCACACAGGTAAGGCAAGGAGAACTGACAATAGGTAAATACACTGAGGGTTTACTATGGGAGTGTTAGGGGCGTGTATGTTGATACGCCCGAGCGTACATTCGCATTCGCCCGCCGTGCGAATTTTCGTAGCGCTGGATCAGGCCCAAGGTGAGGATAGTCTGGGCTGCAAGTTTACCCACAGGTTGCGGCCCCCGGGGCAACTCCTGGGAGAGGAGATATGAAGCTAAGTAGGAAACGAGGAGATTAGGAGTAAGAGAGAGTAGGAAGCGGGAAATAGACTGGACCGGAAGAGACCGACCAGTAACAAACCACGATGAATGAATAACAGAGACCATGGATGAGAGAGGGTTAAACGAGACTAACAGGACTGACAGACAGACTAGGGCTTACACACACCAGACACACACTACATATATCAGCGGGACCCCGAAGGGCCAACACAGACACTCACACAGGTAAGGCAAGGAGAACTGACAATAGGTAAATACACTGAGGGGGGATAAAGGGAATTGGTACAGAGAGAAATTCAGGACAGGATCTAAGCAGGATCAGAACCGGGTCACTCAGGAAACGCAATAAATAGCACAAGACAAGAGAGAGATCAGGCAGGCACAGAAACTGAAACAGATATCTATAACCGGCATCTGCTAGAAGGCAGCGCTGAACTTAAATAGAGGCTGCTAGCCCCTGACAGGCTAGCAGCCGACTGGCCTCCAATAGGAATGTTTCTGGGCACTAAGGAGATGGTGTCATGCTGCAGCGACGGAAGCGCGCGCCTGCCAGAGGCTTCGGCGGCGCTTCCACGTGGTCTTTGTTTACATGCCATGATTGGCATGTCAGCAGGAGCGGGGAGAGAGGAGAGGCATGCAGCGAGTGACAGCCGCTGATCAGAGGACCGGGCGGGATGAGTATTGCAGTATATGACACATACCCATGACACCGTATTTGTTAAAGGTGAACCTTCCCTTTAACTTCCAAGTCAATCAAATGGTTAAAAAATTCTCAAAGTCGTAAATAACATGGTATGTAGGGGAATAGTCATCTCATCCTTTAAGGTAATAAATCCCTATTTGGGAAATTACTTATACACCGGGGCAGGGGCGGCCCTAGGGTTTGCGAGGCCCTAGACGAGGTCCACCCTGACCCCACCTCCCCCCCTCCACAAAAAAAAAAAAAGTTTTTTTGAAAAAGTATTTATTTATTTTTTTTATTTTTTTTCAAGTCCAGGCAAAAACTCCTGCGTCCAGGCACTGTGTATGTGTTGCTATGGCAACACAGCGCCATTGTACTTGCTGCCGCGGCCCCACACGGGGTCTTTACTGCACAAGTGCGGACTTGCATAAAAGAAAAAAGCAGGAGGTGTGGGGCCCCGGGACCCGCGGGGCCATAGGCGGCCGCCTATATGGCCTATGCCGTGGGCTGCCTCAGCACCGGAGATAGATCACACCAAGCCAGATACAAATGTAGCAAGAACTCTCCTCACTAGCATTGTATACATAGTTTCTTGTTATGCTATTCATTTCATCAAGAAAGTTGATACATTTCTGTAGGGTTTACTGATATCAGCCAAGTTATTCATGCAACAAACTTCCCTCAATAAGTTACATATTAAAAGGATTCTCCAAATTGTATGATTAATATCTACCAAAGGAAATTCCATTTATTTCCTTACCCCTCTATTTTTTTCACTATCAGCTGGTTTGTTCAATCAGCATAATCCACGGTGCTGCAGATATTACTAATTCCGTGCTGTCTCAGTGCTTTTTAAAGGGAAGCTACCCTCTATTATCTTATGGTCTGAAATCTTCAAAATACTAATCGTATGGGCATGGAATATGCGGTAGTGGTTCATCCCATCTCTCAGACAAATACTTCACATAAAATACTATTATAGTGAAGATGGATCTTTCTCAAACAATTATAGGAGTACAACTGGTGTGTCAATGTGGAGCCATTGTGGTATATACAACACTGAAAGTGTTCTGAATCCTAAAAGGGAATACACTAAATATAAGTATTGTGACCTGTAACAGAATCCATCCTATTGATAAGGGGTCCGATGGTGTATATAACACCTCTGATCCTCTCCATGCTTAAATCTAAGTGTATGAAGGTGAGGAGTGAAATTAAACTACATTGTGACATATCAATATAAGTGCCAAATAAACCTGTATGACCCCTCATCTGAAAAAGAGAGAGGGGGAAATAAGTGTGTACAGAAACTTATATAAAGAACATGTGGTGAGTGGGTGAATGCTACTCCATTCATATAAGGGTCCCCTAAACATAAGTCTCTATCATGTCAGGAACCACTTCAGTTCAAACATGTAATTTAAACCATTGGGAGTGAGGGTGTCTAAATCAAAAATGGTGGCCATTTCTCTCCTGGCCAGAGCTCCTTTATGTGTCTCCATTCCTCCATGGTCCTGATTCTTTACACACGCCAATGCACATATTGATGTCCTTAACTCTGCAACCATGTGTTTCCCTAAAATAATTAGAAAGGGGGTGCTTGGTCTCCCCCTTCTTGATATTCCTCAAGTGCTCACTCCAGCGTTCCTTCAAACGTCTTGAGGTCCTTCCTAAATACTGGAGTGAGCACTTGCATTCGATGACGTAGACACAGTTAACGCTGTCACATGTAATGAAGTTCCTGATTTCCTCAGTCCTTCCTGTGCTTGTAGCTTTCAAACTTGTTGTTTTTCTATTACTCATTTCAATTCCCTGGTAGACAAGAAAAAAAAAAAGGAGGGGGAGGAACGGAACAACAACTAAGATCTATATCCCAAACAGAGAAAAACCCAAGAGGTACACCCAAAGAGGGGGATACCACCAGAGGGAGAAGCAAGTCACGAAGAAGATCACACCCTGGGGAGACAGGTAGAAGTAAAGATAGAGTCAGGGAGAGTAGCAACCAATCCACACATAGGTACAAAGATAGAGGTAGGTCCAAAGAGGACAGAAGAAGGTCCACATGGGGATCTAGGTC
>WWET01010509.1:0-17461 GCA_011038615.1 Limnodynastes dumerilii
TTCACTCTCAGAAAGATTCACTTATGTTTGGCTACCTCTAAGACTAAAGAGCTATGGAGACATTAAATTTTTAAGAGAAAACTGCTCACTCTTCCAGAAAAACCCTGGATTTGGTCAGGTGTGCAATAAAGGAGACGTGTCCCATCTAGCAGCCTGCTATTAAGGTAAAGTGGGAGAACCTCCCTATTTTAAGGAGAGGATGGCTTTCTTACTGCTGCTGCTTCCTCCCCTGAGACCCCTGTACTCAGCAGACCATTTTTACATGGCAACTCACTGCAAAGAAGCCTATTGCCAGCTTGGGGAAGAGGTTTGACCAGCTGACTGGCTGGCTGAGCTGGGATCTGAACCAGTGACTGCACCAAAGGCGGGTGCTCTGCTATGGTGCCATACCTGGCTTCCCTTGGCAGAAGTCTGCGTTATGGGGATCGGACCGCACCTGCGGTTTGAAATGGCAGTTGTCTGCACCTGACCTAGCAGTTTTCTTATACAGAGCATCAGGAAGGCATTCCACAGAAGAACGACTTTGCTAGTCTCTGAATTGACTCAGCTAGCGATAGCTAACCCCGACTCAGCCCGGGAAACCCCTAAAGTGGACGGTACCGGCTGAGCTGAAGGGTAGCGTGGTGCATTAGAAGTAACAAAGACTCACTTACCACACGCTGAGTCATTACCCGGGAGTTCGGCAATTAGATTGGTGATAGATTTCAGCCAGGCTGTTTCTCCACCGATGCCGGAATCGCCACAGGCAATGTTGGTCACCAGCCCTGGCTTCGCATGTCGTACACATAGTCTCCGGGTTTACCTGTCCACAAGGTAATATCATTACAATTGGTACAAGTATAATACAGCGTAAGACTACCCGCCGCCCTCTGTCTGGCTTCGCCTGTCTGCCAGTTAGACTGTATCACCCTCACAGTTAACTACCGATATTAGAGGAAAAATTATTATAATTTATATAAAAACATTTTTATTTTTTTTTATTTAATACATACAACATTTATCCATATATTAATAATATATTTATTAATAATTAAAAGTAAGGGTGAAAGACATGCTGCAAAACAGACTACAAGCCCAGAGCACAACAGGAAATTAAGAGAGAGATTGAAGTAAACAGGTGTGTGGAACAGAACAGAGCTATTCACAATGTGGCCACACGGTGGCGCCAGAGCGCTGTTTGGCGCTCTTTTTACTGTGTGAGGAGAATTTCCCTGTGTGAGGGAAAAAACTCTCCGTACTCACTGTTAGCCGTCTCTCTCCTTCAACGCTGCATGTGCAGACAGCAACTGGACTCTCCTGTCAAGAAGAACTGCTTGCTGCTACTGTCCCCCCTGACAAGTGTACTCTGACACAGCAGAACTTCTTGTCAGCGCAGCGGAGGGACGGGACCGCACATGTGGTCCGCAGTGGCGGCTGTAAGGCGCCGCCGCCGACAGCCGCTACAAGCTGCTGCTCTTGGTGGGAAGGGGGGGGTGAGGGAAGGCTTTACAGGCTACTCACCCCCCACATCACTGGGACCGGGAGAGAAGGAAGGCTGTTGTAGGCTATTCTCTCCCTATGCGGTCTCAGCGCTTCCCAGTGTCTCCTTCATGCAGGAGACCTCACAATTCCAAGTAAATAATAAATAAACACATAAAATAAATTAAATAAATTAAACAAACTGTTAAAGAGGGACAGAGCCCCCTGACACATGCCCTGCTCCTTTGGGCACTTTCAAAAAACTGGTTGGAAGGGGCATAGTAGGGGAGGAGTGAACAGTTTAACACTTTCAGGTATGAAGTGCCCTGCCTCCACGGACCACCTACAATACCCCCTATGGTTAGCAGTGTCCCCCAATGGATGAGAGAGAAATATATATATATGTCCTAGTGTATGTAACAAACATGTATGAGTGTGTGTCAACAGGGTAACTATTTTTCACGTGGAGATGAAAAAACCTCTTGCCATATTATTGCATGACGCCAGGAAAAACCTCCACGCGTTGAGGCAAAACCCCTTCATAGTATTACAATTTATCCCCCAACAAGATGATCTAATTTCCTGAAGTTGTCTCTACAGTCTTTCTTTCAGTGTCTTTTTGCTGTGGCTTTTGTTTTATATTGTCTTCGCAAGGTATGATGGGAGTCTTGTTATGTCACATAACGTCTTGCTTAGGTGTCATTTGTGTCCAGGTCTTATCGCATCATTTTCCTTCTGAACATCTTAGGATCCATTCTTCATCCCCTCATCTGTCGTCTTCTTCATGATCATCAAATGTTTCATTTTGTTGTCTACTTTTTGGGTTCTAGTATAAGGAGAGATAAAAAAAAACAACTCTTGCAAGCATGGTTAGTTTTCTTCATCCACTCTGTATACTTGTATTCCAGATGTAACTACTGTTATGACATTTCCATCTAAAGTAATATCCTTCACAAGTTGTGTGTGCACAAAACTTCACACAATTTTAACCACTAGGTGGCATCTTTAAACTTTATCATATTTGTACTTAATTTAAAAATTTTCTCAAATTCCTGATATTTTCTTTTATTAATAACCCTATTTCTCCTCCAAAATGATCTTGGCATCAATTGGTAAGGAGAAGTCTAGGAATTTGAATTCTGTTAATCTGTAAAAACAAAAAGACAAGCAAAATATAAGTATGTATATTACATGATCAAATAATATCATATTATTTTTTTTTATTTTTTTAAACACACTGAAATCTAGTATCTATTTGTTTATATTAAGGTCCCCCTGTAGAAGCTTGTTAAGCTTTACAGGGTTAATTTCCGATTAAAGTTGTAAAGGTTAATTTTTAAATGCTGTGACTCCTTTCCATGTTCCTGGTGGTTAAATTATCCCATTTCAGGATTAAAAATAACAGGGAGCTCATATTAATTTTGTGGAACCTTAAAATCCTAAATTTTATCTGTTTTTATTTTTTTATACCTTTGAAAAATAACAAAAAAAACACTGAGCCATCTGTGTGCACCTCTTCTAGTGGTCAGTTGTTACCCGTTATTGTCTGAGTTACCAATTCAGTAAAGAAAATGCAACAATTGTAAAATTGTCTTGACCTGGCATAAAGGTATACCACTATCAATGTAACAATCACACTATTCACTTTTTATATAGACACAGTTTCTTTTGCACCTCTGTAAGTCAACCTCATATCATTTTTTTTTTATTCTACTGACAAATCATCTTATATTGACTAAACAATATTTATCAGTATGTTTAGTTTTTCTAATTGTACAGTACACAGCTTGCGGAATATTCATATACACATCTAACATTATTATACGTTGTAAACTCATGAAATATTCCCCTCTTTTTCCGCAAGCTGTTACATTAAACAATGACGAAAATAAATAAAGAACTTGTTACATAACCTTATTAATACACATAAGTCCAATATTTATAACATTATTATTTAATACATTATCTACATCACTGTCTAAAGTCTTTTGCAGTCATTTACTATATAAACACCCATCCTCTGTCATGCTTTGCTAATAACAATTTAAACAGTCTATTTGTGGTTCTTAAATTTAGGTCTCCTGACATTCAATCATACTCTCAGTTTGACAAGTTTCTTCCCCTCTATTCTGTATAAAGTGAACCTGTGCCTCAGACTGCTCATCTGTTTGCATATTTACTGATGCTACTCTTCTCCATGGCTGGGCATTAGATGGACTTTGTGTCCACTGGGAATTGGTCAAACCATTTGAATTTCCCAGTGGTGTACAAGCAAAATTTGTGTTGGGGCAGTACTTACTCACATGTCCCCACTGACCACATGTATAACAATTCCATCCCTCCTTTTTATAGAAAGGAGATGGTGGTCTTTGACCATGAAATGTATGGTGGTTTTCTTGTTGTGGACCTACATCAACACCATGCTCCCAAAACCTTACTGTATTCCTCTTTGGACAGTAACGCTTAATGTGCCCATATTCTTGACACATAGAACACTTCACATTTTGTAATCTCTCCTGCACTGTTACGGCAGGGTGGAAGAAGGTTTGTTTAGGTAATTTACTATTTATGTAATTTATTGGAATATATTCTCTTAAATTTATGATCTGTCTGTTTCTAAGTATTTCCTTCCTACACTCTTCTATAATCATTGCTGCACCTGTAAGTGTGGCCTCTCTTATTGCACATAGGCGTATTGTGGTATCAATGTATAGGAATTTTTCCACAAACATGCGTATCATTCCATGTGCAATCTCTGTACCTTGATATCTGGTCACCTTTCTGTACATTGCTTCAAACCTACCACACAGAGACAAGGCTCATCATAGATGGTGGGTTTAAAGTTATTTAAAATATCTGGAGTTACCTCCAAGTGTCCTGTCATTAACTTTAGAAGTGCAGAAAGTCTCTCCTCCTTGTCATGAAATTGACTATTTTTAGGAGCAGAGTCACCAGTAGTTTCATATCTTTGGCTGAGATGAGTGGGCAGCCATAATTTAAACAAATCCATGTGATGTGATCTTGCCATGTTAAACTGATTGCACGTAAAATTGGAATGCCCACACGTAAGTATTTACGTGACACATACGTGAATGGCCCATATGTTCACAATTACGCTACGTGAATGTGCGTATTTTCTATGGTGTGCATGCGCAGTGCGTACTAAACAGCGATTTTATGTGTCCGCCACGCGGAAATTTGCTTCGAAGCGTTGTTCTGGATCAGGCCCATTGTGTTTACAAGAATGTGTTTTATGGTGCTTACATGGATACTATACTCTAGAAACTCTGATGACAAATTGTTAAACAGGTAGGTGCATATTACTATCTCTTGTACTGTTTCTCCTGTCTGGGGTGGAGTTCAATGGTGGTTCCACTGTCTGCAAAGGGTGTCTCACCGGGGTCCCAACTGGACTTACTATAAGTCCCAAGCCAGATAAATCTGCTTGGTTCTCAGCTGTAGTACCACTATATCTAGTGTGCACATTGATTTGTTTTCTTGGTAAAGATGGTTCAGTTACCATCTGTGAAATATTCTTTTTTGTTAATATATTTACCGTTTTAATCAGTTCTGATATCTGGCCTTGCATATTCATGATTATTTGATTTCTATGATCTAAATCTTGAGTTAACTTCACTATTTTGCTTCAGCGGTAGCTGTGTTATCATCTGCAGTTTCCAGTTCCGCGTGTAATGCCCCAATCTCATGTTCATTTTCTAAGCATGTACAACTCTCTTGCTTATTTACCACATTGATCTCCTTACTTGGCTTACCTTTACCTACCATCTCTGCATGCTCATGTGTCCAGATTGTCTCCTCATAAACTTCCACTAGTTTAGCTAACATTTGAAGTCTTTTAGATGTTTTGTTAATCCCAATCCTTATTGCAATCCACAATTTATCATGACTATACACTTGATCGAGGAGTGCTAACCATAACCTTTCAGCTGATGTATAACTAGAGGGTATAACTGGATTAAATGCACTTTTCTTAGCAAACTTTTTAATGGTAAGGAAAGTCATACTTACCTGCTTAGCTGTGGAACTCATTATCACTTCTGAATACAATGAAACAATGAAGAGGGAAAATGCACAATGTTCAGCCTTCAACGTCTGTTTCTCACTTACTTGAGGATAGTTCTGATTCACAGCTTAAGGGAAACACAAAGAAAACTACGAGTATCTTAGGAACTAAAAACTTTCAAAATAGGTTCTCTGTAATTAATTGTATATCTTCTAGGTTTCAGATGAAACAATGTTATTTGTTCAAACCACTTTGTAGTGAAGGCCTACAGTAATGAAACACAAGTATCACCTCCTTTGTGTATCAATGCTATTCGTCCCTGCCCTTCTACCAAATTATGTTTACAATATAACATTGATTTCACCACTATATCCTAATATGAAAATCACAATTAAAATAGTCGGGCCTGGCTCGCCATTGTAGAAGGATTTTAGGGGATATCTAATGTGATATTATATACTCCCTATTTCCATATACAGTTCCTAAATGCTCATATTAACTATCTGGGATGTCTTCACACGTTTCATATAAAACCTGTACTATTTCACTACTTTCATCTACATTAAATAACATGCATTACTCCCAGAAATCTCTGACTATAGTTACTGTATTGAATGTAAGTCCCAGTACACACCTATATCTGCTATAATACCCAAAACTTAGTATGTATAGATAAATCAAAACACTTTACTTATAATGAACAACACAATGGTAATACACATATACAAGTTGAACATAAAATTACAGTAAAGTTAACAATAAAATATACTTATTATACAATGTATTAAGAGTCTGGGAATAGCATACAATAAAGTACATTATATACTGTTTATGGTGTGCCATTCCCAAACCTTAATATACACCATATGCTTTTGTACTGTATTTTATTTCTGCATTGTAGTTGTATGGTATTCCTTATTTATTTGAACTTGTACCCTGTTTGTTAATTGTGTTATATTTGTGACATTGCCTTTTTACGGTGCTGCGGATACCGCACATGTATACCCCATGTATACCCCACATATATTACAAACGTTGGAAACCCCCCTTTCAAAATCCTGCGTTTGCCACTGCATTGTATCCCAATAATCGCTATACAATTCACATTGCATCCTAGTTATCGCCTTACAATACACATTAAATCCTAGTTATCACTATATAATACATATTGAATCCCAATTATCGCTATACAATACACATTGCACCCTAGTTATTGCCATACAATACACATTGCACCCTCGTTATCACAATACAATATATACTGCATCCTAGTTATCACCATATAATACACATTGAATTCCAATTATCGTTATACAATACATATTACATCCTAGTTATCGCTATACAATACACATTGCATCCTAGTTATCGCCTTACAATACACATTGAATTCTAGTTATCGCCATGCAATACACATTGCATCCTAGTTATCGCCATACAATACACAAGGCACCCTAGTTATCGCCATACAATACACATTGCATCCTAGTTATCGCCATACAATACACACTGAATTTTATTGATTGCCATACAATAATAGTTTTAGTTTGTCATTAGCCGTGTGGTCTGCATTTAACTGTTCTTTGTTAAGTAAAGCGGCACTGGACTATTTCTATTCATATTTGTCTATCAAAATAGCAACTTTATTCATATGAACAAGAAAAATCTAATAATATAAAAGTAAAAAAAAAAAAAAAAAAAACATTTTACTGGGCTACATTCAAATAAAGCATATTTTTGAAAGAAACTATACAAGGAATTAACTAATAAAGCATAGAAATCTACACATTAAATATACTTCCATCCCGCCTTTTTGCCTCCTCCTTCTGTGTTTTTCTACAGCCATCCAAAATTCTCCTCCGTGTGTGTGTGTCTCTCTATACAGCCATCTAATCTCACCTCCATGAGTGTCTCTACTTCCATCCAATCCCCCACCTTGTGTGTGTGTCTCTACAGTCATCCTTTCCTGCCCTATTTTCAGTCAGCCTTATTGCCCCTCCTTCTGTGTATCCAACCAGCCTTATTACCCCTCATTCTGTGTATCCAACCAGCCTTATTACTCCTCCGTCTGTGTATCCAACCAGCCTTATTGCCCCTTTCTTCTGTGCGTCCAATTAGCCTTATTACCCCACCTTCTGTGTATCCAACCATACTTATAACCCCTCAATCTGTGTATCCAACCAGCCCTATTACCCCTCCTTCTGTGTATCCAACCAGCGTTATTAACCCACCTTCTGTGTATCCAGCCAGCCTTATTACCCCTCAATCTGTGTATCCAACCAGCCTTATTACCCCTCCTTCTGTGTATCCAACCAGCCTTATTACCCCTTCTTCTGTGTATCCAAACAGCCTTATTATCTCTCCTTCTGTGTATCCAACCAGCCTCATTACCCCTCATTCTGTGTATCCAACCAGCCTTATTACTCCTCCCTCTATATATCCAACCAGCCTTATTACCCCTCCTTCTGTGTATCCAACCAGCCTTATTACTCCTACTTCTGTGTATCCAACCAGCCTTATTGCCACTCATTCTGTGTATCCAACCAGCATTATCACCCCTCATTCTGTGTGTCCAACCAGCCTTATCACCCCTCATTCTGTGTATCCAACCAGCCTTAACACCCCTCATTCTGTGTATCCAACCAGCCTTATTGCCCCTTTCTTCTGTGCATCCAATAAGCCTCATTGCCCTTCATTCTGTGTATCAAACCAGCCTTAATACCCCTCCTTCTGTGTATCCAAACAGCCTTATCACCCCTCATTCTTTCTATCCAACCAGCTTTATCACCCCTCATTCTGTGTATCCAACCAGCCTTATTACTCTTCATTCTGTGTATCCAACCAGCCTTATTACCCCTCCTTCTGTGTATCCAACCAGCCTTATTACTCCCTCCATCTGAGTATTCAACCAGCCTTATCGCCCCTCATTCTGTGTATCCAACCAGCCTTATCACCCCTCACTCTGTGTATCCAACCAGCCTTATTACTCATCCTTCTGCGTATCCAACCAGCCTTATTACCCCTCCTTCTGTGTATCCAACCAGCCTTATTACCCCTTTCTTCTGTGCGTCCAATTAGCCTTATTGCCCCACCTCCTGTGTCCAACCAGCTTTATACCCCCTCTTTCTGTGTATCCAACCAGCCTTATTACTCTTCCTTCTGTGTATCCAACCAGCCTTATCACCCCTCATTCTGTGTATCCAACCAGCCTTATCACCCCTCATTCTGTGTATCCAACCAGCCTTATTGCCCCTTTCTTCTGTGCATCCAATTATCCTTATTGCCCCCTCTTTGTTTCCAGTCAGCTTTATACCCCCTCTTTCTGTGTATCCAACCAGCCTTATTGCCTCTCCTTATGTGTCCAGTTAACATTATTGCCCCTCTTGACGTGTGCCCCCTCCTGGTTCATTAAATCCCCATTCCCCAACTACCTTCTTGAAGATCTCTTACCTTTTCCTTCTTTCCTCCAGGTCCTTTGCGGCACGCTCTGCAGAATGAGGACGCCAGCATGACTTTAGGTCACGCTGTCGTCTTCTAAACAGAGCTGCCTGCGGCTCAGCCAGCTCTTTGCAGCAGGGGTGGTGCTTATAGGATTCCACCAGTTTCCCGGCGGGCCAGTCCGCCTGTGCAGATCACAGGCGATGGGGGGCCCTCTGGGAGAGGGGAGTAGGGGGCATCAGCCCCCTGTGCCCCCCCCCCTTAATCCAGCACTGATCACAGTTGATCCTTGTGGCCTACACTAACTGGGAATATGGTAAACCATTAATCAGTGCAGACAGGTGGTGGCTATTGGTGTGTAAAGTTATGTTGTTATCCGTTGTGCAGGAAATTGGTTTCTTGGTCCCTCCTTGTAAGTAAATTTAATAGTTGGATTCAGAGTGGTTTCCATGGACATCATAGTATCAAATAGTTTAAAGGAACCCATCCAGATTATAAAGATGTCATCGATATATCACACAAAAAGCAGTATATGATTAGCTCAGGAACTGGGCTTGCTCACTATGGAACATATAAGCATTAGCATAAATAGGGGCCACATTCGACCCCATTGCACAGCCTAGATTTTGTAAATCTATTGCTCCGTCAAAAGCTAAAAAACTGAAGTGATTTGAGCTAGGAATTTTAAGACTGTACCGCATTTTAGAAATCGAAAGTGGATTCCAGTCTAAAGCAATGGGACATGTACAGTTATGTACAGTATGAGTTATAGAGTTCCCACAATGCTTCTTCAGTCTCAAATTGCGTGGCAGTCTGTGTTACTCAATATCAGAGCTGCTGGCTGTTTATGCCTGCAAGGGGATGGGGCCTAATTATGCAAATTAAACCAGAAGGGGGGCGTGGTCTGGCTGCTAAAGGGAACGGTCGTGCCGATTTAGAGCTCCTCAGCAACCCCATTAAAATCCCTTTTTTGAGGGTTCAATCAGCCCTTCCAGTATTCGAGCCCTTTCACCTACCTTCCCCTACTCTCAGAGCACAGACCGAGACCACCGTTAGTCCATTGCTCCCCAGGGCCGGCAGGCTGGTCTCAGCTCTGCTAAGGCCTGATGGCCTTTACCCTCCGCTGCCCTCTGGTGGAGTGCCTTGGGGATGGATGTCTTACAGGGGGACTTTGTTACTGCCTCACTCCCTCAGAAGCTGCCTCCCGTCGGTACCGCCGCACTGCTCAACTTCCATGGCTGGACTCGGGAGCTGCACGGTCTCAGGGGACTGCCGCCATCTTAATCTGCACGTGGCAGGTGGCGCCGGCAGCTGAACTGATCCGACCTTCCCCACTGCATCCAGTGTTTACGATTGTCCCCCTGTACCTCAGACCTGATCAAACACCTCTGATTGTCCCTTATATCAGCTGATGTGTCAGAGAACGGTGCCATATTAGAAGGAGCTTAGGTCTGCTGCCATACAAATAAAAAGGGGGCCTGGTACAGCATCTGGTAGACCTGCCAGATGCCGCTGCATTCCTCAGGTGGGCAGATCCTTTGATCCTGCCATTGCTCTCTGCATTGAAGGCAAGTGAGTGCTCCTGAACCCCTGTAAGCACCCTCACAAGCAGACTTTCTCACTAAATACTCCCTCCTGACTGTCACCCATCAGTTTTGGCTCTCCAGTGCCATCACCCTGTAATCATCTCAGGGCCCTGAGGGAGAGAGCAGCTGCCAAACACTACCCACCCTGTAATACAATATGAGATACAAATCTTAGCGCTGGGATCTTAATAATGTTCAAAAAGCGCTCCACTGTTTACCTTATTGCTTTTGACATAACTACCCACCCTGTGCATTCACTTACAACAGAGGTCTACAGAAGTTTTTGGTGACTCCTACCTGATCAGGAAGCAAATCACACTACAGCCGTCTCTGCCCTGATAATTTAAACAGGCTCTGTATACTGTAATTTCTTAATTTCACCACAAGAGGGAGCCAGCGTCCCATATTTGGATTTTACAAATTCCTCAGGCTGTAAAGTCTCCTCCATTTAGGTAAACCACCTGCACTAGCCAAGATCTTCCTTCATTTACTTAACCATTTGTTGACCATGTGAGGCTTCAGATCCTACAGATTTTTCTGATTTCACATTCTGTTTAGAAGCTGCGAGGAGACCCAGTCATGCAGCCTTAACATGTGATTAATTTACTCTACAGGTGTATGTGGCTTTAATGCATTCATTAGCATCTGTACCAATTTATGCAAGCCTGGATCCACCCTCATTTAAATGGGAAAAGACAAGCATCCTCAACTTCGTAGAGACCCTGGTATCCCCCTGTTCTAACCGCACCCAACAAGATTTACGTGCCTTTCTATCAACCTCCGATGGAGATGGACACATCCCAGACCTTTACTCAACTTAAAAGAGAAATTGGTGAAATTCTGGCTCACGTGAAATCCCTCCTCTTCAAGCAGGATATGTTGACTCTGGAAACCAATCTGAGGGATTCAGCCTGCCAAGAGGTGACTTCCATACAAAAAGACATATCCCATCTGGCGGATAGGGTAATGGACGTTGAAAAGAGCCAGACCTCTGAAAACCTTATACTTCATCAAGTACAGGACACCCACAAGAAACACTCTGCTGGACTCCATGAAATGCAAGCAAATCGATGATCCAGATAACCAGGGGCGCCGCAACAATCTTAGAGTACGAGGAATCCCGAAAGAAGTGCCATAGCCTGACCTGCAAGACGTGTTCACGAAAATATTTGGTGAACTCCTGGACCTTGACCCTAATGATAGCATTGAATTTGATCACCTCCACAGAGCCCTAAAGCCAAAAGGCCCACCTAGAGACGTTATTTGCAGGCTCCATTATTTTACACAGAGGAAATCAGGAAATAAAGAGGAGATCTTAAAGCGGGCACGAGCAAAAGCCAGATTTAGTGTTCATGGGCAATAAAATAAAAATCGTCCTGGATCTATCGTGGCAGACTCTTCATCAGCGGCAGATGTTGAAACTCCTCACAGAAGTCCTACCCCAAAAGAATATAAAATACCGCTGGGGCTATCCTTTAACACTACAAGTTCTTCACGAGGGAAGATCAGTCACACTACGTTCACCGTCCGACATTCCACACTTCTGTACAAATTTGGGGCTGGAAGTGATTTCTCTTTCTGATTGGCTAAATCTGGATCCTGCCCCAGAATCTGGGCCAAACACCTCCTCCCAAGATCAATGGCACCTCCCGCAGCGACCTAGAAAAAGACAATACCAACGGGGCACAACACAACAATCCGACCCTACTTGATGCCTGCCGTGCTCTTTTAATCTTGCCTCAAGAAAACACTGAGCTGCTTAGTGATCTCATCATAAAACTGGACAGATGAACTCTCACTGTACGATAATGCCGAACTGATGAGCGTCCTCGGGTCACCACTTTTCTGCAGGACAGATAAGACTATTTTCCGTTTGTTCTTTCACAAGTTTTTCTGTCCTTCAGTTAGTTAGGTAGATATAGGTATTGGGAATAAACTTGTCTAGTACTGTACTACATTAACAAGGCTGCTTCCCATCCTTCCGAACATTAATGTTATCAGATTCCTGTATTACCCCATTTGTTCTAGCTATCACTAGTTATTTGAGATTCTGTACCTTTGGACATAATTTACAGAAGTTAGTATCTGTGTTTTACCTCACCTAGCTAAGGCATTTACTAGTCACTTAAAACATTGTTCCTCAGGACAAATCTTATAGTAGTTAGCATTTGAGTTCTTCCTTATCGAGTTCAGATACTCAATAGTTACTTGAGGCACTGTACCTTAGGACAAACTTTAAAGAAGTTAGCACTTGAATTCTACCTCTCCTAGCTAGCATACTATCTATTATCTTAGGGGTTTTATACGATAAGATAGTTACTAAGCTAGATAGTAATTTATTGTTTGATGTTTATATCTGATGTTTTATGTCATAATGTTATGTTTATGGAAGATGATCATTGTACCTTTGAATGTTTATCTCTTCTGTTAATCCTGTTAGAGGTTATTCCCTCCCTAAGGCATCTAAATCCCTATGACTTAAACAAAATACAAGCCTGATTCCCGGCCCTCTCCCCCAGCCTTAATGGATTTCTTATTGTCTAGTCCTACGTATCCCTCGCCCATTTATTGTTACATGTAGACACACTTCCCGCCTTGTACCTAATTAAGAGGTCACATACCCCTGACCTGAACCCCGCAACTACTTACCCCACTTCTTGAGGAGACAGGCTCACCCTTTACCAGCCTGGTCTACCTCAAGTGCGGTATTTACTAGACCTTAGTTACTCCCCACTATGGTCTTGACTCTTCACTTGGTCATTCGCTCTACTTTGGTGACCCCTCCTTTCCCCCTAATCATTCACCCTTACGAATTTTACCTCTCACCAAACCTTACCTTACTCCAGAAAAGAACCAGAGCCAAATCACAATTTATAAAGCTGCCCTTCTTTACCTCGTTGTCACTCTCTGCTAAGAAACTCTGCTTTCCGAAATTGGGACATCCGAAAGTCCCTTTTCGGATATCCCTATTTCGAATAAAGCAGAGTTTCTAATTTTTTTTTCATGAATGGGTGAGTATGCCGGCATACTTCACCAACTCACTTTCACACTTAGCGATATCCCTCCGCTGCACCTCTGCCGCTGGTATCGCCGGAACACTAACAGGTGAGTAAACTATCTATGCGGAGTAGGCAGAGTTAGGGTCAGGCTGTAGGGGAGGGAAGGTTACAGGGTCAGGCTGCAGGGGAGGGAGGGTTAGGGTCAGGCTGTGGTAGATGGAGAGTTAGGGTCAGGCTGCAGGGGAGGGAGGGTTAGGGTCAGGCTGCCAGGACTTGATTACATTTTTGATTATCTGTATATCCTCACCTAGAGAAGCGCCCAGTATTGAACCTTTTTGAACATTTGGCTTCTGGGTTGGGGTATCCCCTTTTCAATACTTTGAGTGGCTGCATCCGGCAGGTTATCTAATAAGCAGCGCTGTTCCCTGACATTCTCTTTATATCTCAAGACAATAATGGATTGGATCCAGGCTGCTGCTCAGCTTGAAGCTCAGAGCACACGGCTGTAGAGATCCAGCTTTTTGACCATGCCAGTCATGTAGATGGGTTTATGATCATTGACACCCTATCTTCCGGTTACAATCTCAGGCCCGAAAATCTGATTTCCGAAAAAGGGACATCCGAAAGTTCCTCTTCTGATGTTCCTTTTTCGAATACTTACCAATTTTAATTTTTTTTTAGAATGGGCGAGTATGCCGTTCAACATACTTCACCCATTCACCTTCGGAAACGGCGATATCCCTCCGCCGCACCTCTGCTGCTGATATTGCTGGACCAAGGGACAGGTGAGTAAACTATCTGTGCGAGGTAGGGAGGGTTAGGATCAGGCTGTAAGGGAGGGAGGTGTAAGGTCAGGCTGCAGGGGAGCGAGGGTTAAGGTCAAGCTGCAAGAGAGGGTGGGTTAGGGACAGGCTGCAAGTAAGTAAGGGAGGGTTAGAGTCAGGCTGCCAGGAAAGGAGGGTTAGGGTAGTGAGAGGGGAGGGTTAGAGTAAGAATTAGGGAAAGGAATGGGGACTATTTGTACTTACCATTTCGGAGCACGGAGCTTTCCGTGGATTGATTGCTATGCCTCAATAAGTCATTCGGACCAGAGTCCCACACCCTTTACCTGGGACAAGGGCTGACAAATTACACATTGTGGGGCTGATTCAGAGATGCGATTGCGAAAATATCGCAAATATACGCTCCTTAGCTAAGATCTTAGCAGGTTCCAGCCCACTGCAAAACCAGACACTCCCCTTGCAAACAGCGGTGGATCTTAAACTTAGACCACCATTGAATTGCCCTAACTATACGCTGTCATTTGGGATCTTACCTGACGTGGGAGCGTTCATTTAAGATCCTAAGTGTCAGCCCGCGCCCACTTTCCCTCATTTCCCTGCCTCCCCCCGCCCATTTCCATGCAAATCCTTAAGATCTTAAAGATTCGCGGCACTTAAGATCTTAAGTGCTTGCGTGCGATTCAAACCTACGCTCTTAGCGAACTTACGCTCCTAACCGCTACGCTAAAGGCGTTGCACTATTACTACGCATGCGCAGTTTTGCGAATTTTCTAGGATCTTAAATATACGCTCCTAAGTGCCGTGGAAATCGCATCTCTGAATCAGCCCCTGTCTCCCTAAATGTAAAGGGTCTAAACATTTCAGAAAAGCACTCCAAACTATTGTGATTCTTAAGGGGGGGTGAAAGCAGATATTGTGCTCATTCAGGAAACTCACCTTAAAGTTGCTTACAATCCTCCACACCTCACCAGCAAGTATTTCCCTACTGTCCTCTATAATAATAACCCAGATAGTAAGGCGGCAGGGGTAGTGATCCTCATATCCAGGGACATCCCCCTAAAAGTTCTCAGTGTCCACCGTGTGATAGCGGGCAGGGTGCTGTGTGTCAAGTGTTCTCTTCATGGTCAAATCCTTACATTGGTAAATATTTACTCCCCTAACCAGGACCAACACTCCTTCCTAATGACAGTGCTGCGGAATTTGGAATCCCATTTGGAAGGTGTTGTGCTGTGTGGAGGTCATTTTAATTGGATGTTGGACCCATGACTTGATTCCTCCCCCTCTCAATCGTGCCACACAGATGGCCTACACCGAAAGGTGCGGGGGGATCTCCGTTACTCTAGAGTAGCTGATGCCTGGAGAATTCTCCATCTGACGGATAGAGATTACATTTACTTCTCGCCCAAACATCATACCTACTCCTGCATTGACTATTTACTAATCAGCTATAGATATTTAAACTTGATCGAAAGTTCCAATATAGTAGTGATGACTTAGACAGACCATGCTCCCGTCTACCTTGGACTATCCCTATCTAACTCCATTAAACCACGTTGGCCCTGGAAACTTAATGAGTCCCTACTCCAAGATCCAACCCAGAGGGCTCAGCTCTTGGACACATCATATCATACATAGAACTGAATACCTCCGCTGAGGTCTCTTCCATTACCCTGTGGGAGGCACACAAATGTATTGTACGCGGGAAGTGTATCCAAATAAGTGTATGGCTGAGGAAGCAAAAGTCTGCCCAAAAGGAGTTGTTATTAAGCAAAATTAAATCGGTAGAGACTTTCCGTAAATCCTCCCTTTTTGAAAATACATTAGCAGAGCTCACAAATTCCTTAAATGCTTTATTATCTAACTCTATCAAATCTGATTATCGTAAATGTCGAAGCAAATTTTTTATGGGGAGCAATAAAACAGAGCGCAAGTTCACCAAAGCCCTCCGAAAACAGAGAGCAGCTAGTTACATCCACACAATCCACAATCAATCAGGACTTAGAGTACATAAAACAGAAGACATTGCAGCTGCTTTCCAAGCTTATTATTCCAAACTCTACAACATCCAAACTGATCTCCCCACTGCCATTATCCCCTCACGTTCCTCGCATATCCAGTCCTATCTTGAAGAAATAGAATACCCCAGATTGTCGGAAGCTGACATAGCCAGTTTAGAGCTACCTTTCACGGAAGCAGAGCTGAACAACGCCATCTCTTCCTCACCCTCTGGTAAAAGCCCAGGCCCCGACGGCTTCACCATAAGATACTACAAAGCTTATAAAGAATTGTTGGCTCCTATACTCTTAGACTCCTGCAATGCCATATCTGCCACAAATCCAGAGATCATTCCCTACTGTTTGATAATAACTTCACTCCACTTCTGACTAAAATTAAAACAGAACTTCGTAGATGGTCCCAACTAATGCTTTTTTGGAAACAAAGAAAAAAGCACCAGCACTGTACAATAACACTCTCATCAAAAATATTGGAGACTCCTAAGTTAATGATATATTGTATAGCATGGACCCCGCTAACCGGAATATTATCATCTCTACCTAGACATACTTTGTTCTCCAGTGCCTGTGCGGTGGGTAACGGGGACGCCTGCCCCCCCGCTAGATGGCACCTGCTACTTTGGAGTCTCCTACAACATCGAGCTAAGTACTGTATTTTATTACCTCAACTTATCAAGTGTTTTAATTGACGGTACAATTACCAGTTGCATTTGAATAATGTCTCTACACAGTATGGAACTTATATAAAGTACTGACCTACTCCGATATTAGCCATCTTTAGCCATTGAGCAGCATTACAATATTGTCACTTTATATTGTTTTATTAATTAATTGTTTTTTAAGGTATTGTCATTAATATTCATTAATAAATAGTTTTTTACTTTTTAACTGCTGAAGGGTTGTTTCTAATAGCTAGCATATATCTAGTCCCATCATTACAATTGTCATACTTTGTAAAAGACTCCTCATATAACAGTGCTATACACAGTGGCGTAGCTACAGGGGTCGCAGCGGTCGCACTTGCGACCGGGCCCCTGAGCTAGGGGGGCCCAGCACAGGCCCCCCCACCACTCACCAATAGTGCCTTGCTGGCACTTTCATTGTCTGGGCCCGTTAACGGAGGCAGCTACACCAGATTTCAGGGCCCCCGGGCCCTGAA
>WWET01010514.1:0-10118 GCA_011038615.1 Limnodynastes dumerilii
ATATACATACATATTTCATGCTGATTAATGGATGTACATAACACTTCCTAAGGACTTGCAATAATATATTGCATATAACAATTGCAAAGGTCTACAATCTCAGTGAAGCCGCTGTGACATAAATATTTCAGAAAATATTTTAGGTCCACCTGCAAAAGTTGCTAACATAACACACATTAACATTTCTTAGCTAAATGCACTACTGAAAGCTGCTCGCATTACAAACACTCCTGATGGTCAGATCTCAAGAAATAACATAATTTGTGACTGCAATCCCATGGAAAACACAACTGTAGTGTAAATTTTTTTCCCATTTCTAATTATTTGCTCACACATTCTCACAAGCATTCAACAATCACGTTTATTACATTTACATTCAAACGTCATACAATCTATTAATAATAATTACATGCTATGTGTGAAGTACTATGTATTTGACACTTAACTATTGTTTCATGTGAGTAATTAATAGCAAATATCCTGTGTTGGGTCTTTAGACAATCATTTTTTTTTAGCTCCAGTGTGTCTGTTTATTTGACGCTTCAAGCAGCCTAACCAGGAGGGTAGGATGTACACATTGCATAGTGTTGGTAAGGCCTTCAAAACATCTCTCCTTTATAG
The DNA here is from genome assembly GCA_011038615.1 of Limnodynastes dumerilii. Lineage (NCBI taxonomy): Eukaryota > Metazoa > Chordata > Amphibia > Anura > Limnodynastidae > Limnodynastes > Limnodynastes dumerilii. The sequence goes on from WWET01010514.1 coordinate 622, forward strand.
GATTAAATAGTATATATAGCAATATGTTTGCATACATATTTTCACTATATACGTTGCCGTCCTATGCAGAGGCACCATGCACACCATTCACATGTATAATGGTATATGATTTTTTTTTATTTTTAATGTATTTTTAAAACAATTTTATAGTAATGGTAACCTTCAAATAATGCGGACAAATTCGTTATTTGTATAAATATCATGTCGTCACTAATGCATACCTTTAAAAGTGAAAGTCACACAGTGTGATTATGTGACACATGACTTTCACATTTACCACACACATGTACCTAAAACACCACGATCTATTAAAGGACTTACTAATACCATTTACTCCTGAAAGTGATATGGAAACCTTTACAACCAAATGTTCATGAGGGGTTCTCTACCCCATTCTCTACTAACACATGTTACATGTTTATAATGCTTGCCTGCAATATCAGTAGAAATTAATCTATAAGCCTGTAGTGAAAGCCTGTACTCATTATTTTCATAATGATTACAACACCAACACCAAGAACATTGTAAACCATTTAACCCTTTCTGTTATTTCAGAACCAAATATAGAAGCCCTGGGGCCAGATTTACTAAGCTGTGGGTTTAAAAAAGTGGAGATGTTGCCTATAGCAACCAATCAGATTCTTGCTGACATTCTCTAGTATGTAAAAAAAAAAGTGAGAGCTAGAATCTGATTGGTTGCTATAGGCAACATCTCCACTTTTCCAAACCCGCAGTTTAGTAAATCTGGCCCCTGGTGTTAGTGATGGGGTTGTAAACATTTGGCCAATTGTACTCCTTCTTCTGAATGCACATATAAAAATGAAAAGACCTTGTAAATAAATTATTAAATGTTCTATATTTCTAATATTTCACTTTCATTTATATTAATGCAATGATAAACCCCTGACAGTTTATGACACTACAAACTGTATGACCCTTGTTCTCTGTATGTTTGCTTTACTGCTACATGACCAATCATCATTACTTAGGATTCACACATATAAACAACACCACACGTTTATACATATTTTGAAAAAACAGTAAACATTTATAAAAACAAACATATTTTTATTGTTGCATAAGTTGAAGAATAGCCTCCATTAATAAGTTCACCAGCAGGGTCAAAGCCTGTATACTGCAAAGGACATCACGCAGTAACCACACCAGTGGATGATCCTCCATTTGTGTGAAAGCTGTGTGGAAAAAAAAAAAATATGTTCAATACATTATAGAAGTGGAAAAGATCATATACAAGTGTTCATAAATTGCCCTACAATTTATTACGTGTCTTCCAAAAGTGGTGTTTTCTTCGATGATACCAACAAATACAATTTTTTCTATGTGACTTTTGCATTTTTTCACTGTGTGCACATTTGCATTTCTTCACTTCGTTAAGTAAACAACATACACGTTTCTGCAAATATTATTTTACCTATGTAGCTTTCAGCTTTTTTAGTATGAGCTATACACACTAGTATATCTCTGAATGTAAACAGAGAAATCCTTACCATTTATAAACAACATTCGTTACAATGTTGTTTATATAACAATACAAAGAATGTTAGTCTTTAAGATTATTCACCTTTGCTAACAGTTTGTACAGCTACTAAACTAGAAAACTGCAATATGTTTACATGTTTGTAGCACTAACATGTCATACAGACACCTGCTGTGTACGTCCACAACATAGAAATTATTAATAATGTCATAAGCCACCAAATGTAGCCTTATGAGGAGTGGGTGGTAAATAATTCAACCTATGTATGTTATCGAATGTGAACCTTCATGAAAATGTGCAATTACACACATTAACATACGCAAGTACAGTTTAATCTACATTTGTAATAACTACAGTTATGTGTTCCCAAAATTTTTTGGGTTCTTACTTGGACCCTCTCTATAATGGCCCTGCTGCTGTCCTTCTTCGGGATCTGCTGGCTGTTCCTCACCAGAAGGTTCATGGCCACTTGTTTGACCAAATGTTGGGTGTCGGCTGGTTGTTGACACCTGCTCCATGACCTCGGGGCTAAAGGACATTAAGGGGTTAACAATGTGGCAGGGTGACATTTGTGGTGCTGGAATGTTGTGAGGAATGGGTGTGCCACAAACGTCTGAATTACATGCAGATGCAGGTGTGGATGTGGGAAAGGCAGCAGAGGTAGACCGATGAGGAGGGGGGGCAGAAGGAGAGGCATCTTCTTCAGAAGAAGGTTGAGGTTGGGATGGGGAAGGGGAAGTGGAGTCAGAGACGAGAGGGACAGAGCGTCTTGGGTGTCTAGCCGGTATTTCCCCAGAAGGACCAGGCTGATCGTCTTCAACCTCCACAATACTTCCTTCCCTATCATCTTTCTCTGACACATCACCTTCTTCATGGTGGTGGTTACGCCTATGGCGTCTATGTCGCTGCGCCCCGTGATGTTGAGATCCTATATAAAAAGATAGATTTAGATTACTAACACTATACAGACATACATTTCCGTTTTAACATTTTTTCTTGAACTTGTTCAATAAATGTCTAACACACCAAAGTTATGATTGTGCAAGGAGAACAATAGAAATCTGTCTTATTTAAGCCTTACTGTGTTAAATGAAGACCATGCATACAAATGTCATCTCTTGCAAAAAGGGACACATGCTCAACTACTGTTATTTGGTACAAATAGACATGGACATGTAAGTTTTACATACACATACCATAAACTGTATACACTGAACTACATAATAGCAAATTTATTTCAACAGAAAACATGTATGCAAATGTGTGCACGTATTTGCTTAACACAACAAATGCAGATGGATGTACAGCATTGTTGTGACAGTTTTTGATCATTTACACCAATGTCATTAACGTTTGACAATTACAGTTATGTAAGGATTACAAAATGGAACAATCTGATATCTCCGTACACATTCCAAAAGCGATAATAATGCATTTTTTTGTACAGTATGCAACTGTTTAACGGAACTATTAAACACTCTTTCTTACAGCTAACAGGTAAGTGTTACTGTCAACATATCTATATATACTTTGGTGTACCTATTAAAGACTTTCTGCTACCGCTCCGTCTGGGCGTGCTACTTGTGTTCGCAAAGCTATCGCTTATACATGCACGCATGCAAACGCACGGACGCACCCACAAACAAACACACACACTCACATGCACACACACACACACAAACACACAAAAACAATAAAACTACTATACTCTTACACACACACACACACACACACACCCACCCCTATACACTCAGACACACTCATTCACAAACAATCACAAAAGCAAACGCACGTACATTCTGTGCAAAGCAATAACTTTTTTTTAACCCTTCCACTAACAACACTTACTTCTGGATGCATGTCTCTGTATGGACCTGCGCATCTGTACCAGCAACTCTGGTTGTCTCCTGCGCAGGTCTGACCACCTACGCTGGAGTTGATCCAGCCTTCTGTCCATGTTGCAATGCCGTCTGATGCGCCTTTGGACTCCTTCATAAACAGCCATTATTTGGGCATTAGAGTACCTATCCCGTTGGTTGAGTGTGTCCATGGCCTCCATCAAATATCTCAATTCCCGCTGGGAGAAATTACTGGCTCGTGACATTTTCACACACCAATACTAGAAATGGCGCATGGTAGGAACAGACGGAGAACGCACGCAATAGGATCTCTTGTAGTCCAGCCCACACTGTACACAATAACCGAACGCTGATAGGGTATTACAAAACGAAGGCTGATGATTTGCTAGGAATAATTGTCAATCTCTGAAATAACCAATTAAGCAGCTTCTATTTAAGATACCTCAGAGGGAACAGAGAGGTTTTGTGAAACCACCATTTTGTCCATGAGAATATCTTGTGCATTGGTGTCGTTTGGAAAACGTGATTTTTTGGAGAAAGGGTCCAGGAAAACGGTATGTAGTATTATATCTGCAATGTACTAACAGTGTAAGACCTTTGTGGTTTGTAAATAATGTACATAATTTTGAGTATTTTCAATCTACATCATGTTTCATTTGAAATCCATGATGTAAAGTTTTACATACAGCTGCTATTAAAACTCATCATTCTTTATGATGGTAAATGTCCATGAATTTGTATCTTTTAGTGCCTTCTATTATAACTTTACACATAACTCTTATTACATAGTCACATTTCTCCTGCTGTGTAAAATGTTGTGTCATTATTGTGTGTTAGCTTACTAGACATAGTAGTGTAAAACTGTATTGAAATGTTATTTTTTTTTTTTTTTACCTAGGTCTACAAATATGCCACCTAAAGAAATAAAAAGAAACAGAAATTTTAGCACACAAGAAGTGCACTTTCTAATTTCTCACATAATGGAAACCCTATATTCAGACAATGGAGAACCATCAAGAACTATGAAGTCATCCATTTGGGAAGACATAACCGAATCCCTGAATGCCTTTTCAGCTGAAAAGTACCCAGAAGAGCTACCTCCCAATATGTATATAGTAAAAAAAAAGGTGAGTAAAATATTTAATAAAAATGGTTTAGTCAAAATTCTAGTTTGGAAAACATGTTTGTTACAACACAATTTGGTATAAGGTGTTGAATATATCATTGTGTTGCCATTTATTTATTTACAAAACTACATAAATGTGAGAGCATTTCTAAAATTATGTAGCTATTCTTTCTATACAGGTGACGTAACCTTACATCACAGTCTTGCAATAAGTTGTAACTTCGCTTATCCGTTGCTACAGACCATTAAAAGACGCACATAATTTATGTATTTGGTTCCTGTGTTTTGTGATAAATGTATACAGTTCTACCCACATTATTTGTTACTATATTATATTACCAATTGTATAACTTTTGGTTGGCAGCTTGATATAACACCTTATTAAATTTGTTACTTTGCCAATTTTTTTAAACGTGTATGTGAAACATAGCAGTGTATGCCAGGAGTTATCCTAAATAACTATATATAGACTTAACTTTTGATGTACCTGGTAGATTAAAAATCTACACAAACATTTCATACATTTCAGTAAATACAATATAAATATTTTCAAAATTATTGTAGGCCCCATTGTCTTGTCAACAGAACTTGAAGGTGCAACAATTGAACATATTAGATGCCTAACCTGAACCATATGTTGTTGCATCGTTTCATTATCTATGTAGAGGACATATTTGAGGATGTCCAAATGAATGTGAAAGTGTTTATAACACTTTCCACGCCTTATGTGATGTGTTCTAAGAAACGTTACATTTATATATATATGTCTGCATGTTAAAGGTGTTGACAAATTCCTAATGCATAATGTCCTACTGCTACCAATAGTAAAACATATGTGTCATTGTAGTATTCCATGTTAGGTATGCTCAAAATTCCAATCTACAAAACACTTGCATGTCCCTATGTTCTCATGTGTGACCAATGTAGACATTTAAGTGACTAACAAATATGTTTGTACACAAAAGTTATATTTTAAAAATTCAAACCCATTAATGTGTGTACACATGCAAGTATGCTGCAAAACTTATAGCAACACTTTCCAGACCCTTACTATAGATAATCTAAATTTTTACATGCTTCCATAACCATTATGTTTTTTGTGGTAACTTGCAATGCTAACATACATCTTATAAACCATTTAAATATTGGAATGTGATGTTATTCAGATCCTTTATGGTAAATGTCATATATATTATTTTCACATGCTTTTTGTTTACACAGATGGCAAAACTTTAAAACCATGTTCAAACGAAAACTTGTATGCCGAAAGCAGCACATGATGCGCACTGGTGCTGGCCCTATGCCAGAAAAGCTCAAGAAGTGGGCAAGAAGTTGAAATTCTTGCCCAAAGGGCTATAAGCCCTCATGAGGTCCATAGTGTCGGTGACCAGGATACAGGTCTGGGTCCACCGGAAAGACTACTTTCTCCTGCTGTACCGGAAGGTCCGAGTGCAGAAGAAGATATTTTTAGATGTTTGTCCCTACAATTATTTGTTTTAATCCAATATACTACAATGTGAAATAGGCAAGTTAAATTTGTATTGTATTCATAACACAAGTAACAAAAAAATGTTTGTTTTGTGTAAGTATCTATAATTTTTGCCTTTGCACACATGCTACACACTTCAACTTTTACAACTGCTAATATGTATGACTGCAACACTTTATATAGCTTCTCATCAACCCCATATCCAAACTTTACATGAAACCACAATGCTTTACCCACTGGAGCATGGAAATTGTTGCATTTGTTAAAGACATATGCTGTCCCATCATGTTAATTCAACCATTCCATTATTAAAGGAAGACAGATAAATTCAGAAATTCACATACTTTATAAAGACTTTATTAATGTAGAGCAAACTTTTGTTTACCATAACATGATTGTGTCTTCCAAATTTTCATTTATTAACTTTGTACTATTGTTTCTATAGACATTCCAGAGGCCACTGAGGAAACGTCTCAAGCATCCCACCAGGAAATAGCAGAGGACACAGGCTTTATAATCTTACAACCTGTCCCAAATGATGACACAGATCATGCTGTCCAAGGTGATCATGGCAATGGCAGAAACCCATCAAACAACTCACAAGCCTTCCCAATTCTATTTGAAAAAATGGAGGAAAGTCAACAAAATGTAAATATGGTGACGGAAGTGTGGGAGCGCATGGCAGTTGCTGCGGAAAACCACTACATAGAAATGTCACGACACAACCGTGCCATGGAACATTTATTTCAATGTCTACTTGATGTAGTGAGGCCTGTAGTAGCTTTTGCGACTGCTGCGGCTGCTGCTGCTGCTCCTCCTACTACATCTGCCAGCACTCCATCTATGTCCCCAGTTGTAGAAATGAGAAAGAGGCGATATGGTGCAGGTACAAGAGGAGGAAAGAAAGAGAAATAATTATTGTCTAAATAAATATAACACTAACTGCAGAGGTGTAAGTTTACAAAACTACACGTTTAATAAAAAGAAAATACAAATTTACATATATTTATGTTAAGCCTCTTGCAATATGTAATTACTTATTTTGTGTCTTAACATATTGCATGTAGTCAATGGAAATATGTTAGAAGTGTGAATATTGCATGATTGTTAGACTGAATAAAAAATAATCGCAATTTATGAAGGTGCTTATTACTGTACTGATGTGGACAAAATGTTCCTGTATATGTGTATTACATGGTAAGTGACTAATGGAAGCATTTTGAATGATAAGTTTACAGGTTAACACTGCTACGTGTGGAGTTTTAGGGGGTACACGAAAAAGTAATATGTAAAAGTGGTGAAAATAAAACATTTCATTTATATACAAACAATTCTGACAAATGTAATATTGCTCTAACTCAAACATTATATGGGTTATAGACAGAGGTGGAACTAGCAAATTGTGGGCCCAGGTGCAAATAATATGCTTTGGCCTGGATGATAACCCAGTATGGAGCTTCGGCAATGCGGTGTTGACGACTGTGGGCCCTTGTATCAGCATGGGCCCCGGTGCCGTTGCACCTGTTGCACCAATGGTAGTTCCGCCCCTGGTTATAGAAGTGTCTAACACTTAACAAATCTATACAAATTTAGGTTTGGAAAAGCTGTAATGTTATGTACTACAGAGCTTTTATGACAAGTAACTGGAATTTCAGAGCTGATACTAATGAAATAGCTTTTTGACTGCAGTATTTATTTAGAAATGACAGCCTTTGCCCAAACAATAACTCATTATGTGCCATATACATAGCAATCATGGTGTACTGAACATTATAACACTTCTATTTCTTTATGTTGTAATGGCATGGCAATTAAGCATATCTTTCAATTTTACTTCACTGCAAATGCAAAGGCTCAACAATACATATGTGTAGGGTGTTGTGTTTTTGATTTTGCAACAAAAGTTCAAAAAATTAATGTAATTAAAATACTATGGAGAACACACATTTAATCTAGACAACATAAAGACGCAATTTAAAAATATTTAGATCCTGTAAGATAATGGTGGAAATAAAAATCATGAAGACCTATATAGTAGGAACGTAATATGCTTGTATGGGCCATTGTATATTTGTCATTGATGCTAGAACTAAGTAAATGTTGACAAAGCAGGCACAAAGTCACATGATATTATGACTTTACACAAACATTTATGTATTAAAATATCAAATGATACCTAAGAAGTAGTTCTCCAATACATAATCTCTAAACGATCTTGCATGCTGCGAGGAATACAGTGGTTCCTGGCTGTCAGGCTCTATTTCTGCATTGTTACTTGAAGCACGACTTGGAACATCAAAGGATACCCAATTTCTCACAGCTATATTGTGAAATATGCAGCTCAGAACAACTATGTCACATACAATTGCAGGTTCATACATGAGGGCACCACCAGACTTGTCTAGACAGCGGAATCGCCCTTTCAGTAGCCCTATGCATCTTTCAACCACCTGTCTGGTGGATGTATGCATGTGGTTGTATGTGACATGTTGTTCTGTGCTGGGAGTTAATATAGGAGTCAGAAGGAAAGGTCGCAAAGGATATGCACTGTCACCTGCCGGACGAAAACAGTAAAAATGTTAAAAAAAAGATATTATATCATATTTCTAAACAGAAGACACCACAATTTGAACGTAAACTTACCAAGTAGCCATGCGTGTGTACCAGATTGTGTATGTCTGTTCTGTAATCGATGCCATATAGATGATTGGCGCATAACAAATGAATCATGAGAACAGCCGGGGGATTTGGCAACTACATCTTTTATAATAAGGTTGGCATCACATATGATTTGTACGTTAATTGAATGGAAACCCTTACGATTGATGAAAATAAGTGATTGCACACCCCTTGGAAAAAGTGCTATATGGGTTCCATCAACTGCGCCAATGACGTTTGGAAAGCCAGCTATGCTGGCAAAACCCTGCTATAAACCCTGAAGAGCTACCTCGTCCAATGGCATGTTTATGAAGTCGTTAACACGAATCAGAAATGCTTTCAGCCTGACTTCAATCATACAAAACGATGCTTGGGACATACCGGTGGCACATCCTAGAACCTTCTGAAAGGAACCCGTTGCGCAAAATTGTAATACAGCCAATAGTTTGGCCAATGGTGGTATAGCTGTACGGGTGTTCATATTTGCATCGAGGTCCCTCTGCACAATTTTCAAAGTTTGCTTCCTAATATTATGGGGGGGAAGACGGAACCTTCGCCTGACCTCCTCATCGGACATCTGAAACAGACTAACACGTGGCCGGTAAATATGGTCACGGACGGTTTGGCGCCTAACTAATACTGCACTATGTGTTTGCTGTGGCTCTTGGTCTTCATAAGAGGCTTGCAGCGCACCAATCTGAAAAAATACAATATATGGTGATATAGTAAATAAATTACAAACGTTACTATGTGAAAATGTGTACAAATGGATAATTGGATATATGAGTTTAAAAGCATATCAATGTCTGTACATAATGAGGTGTTTCTTATTGTGTAATAGGTGTATATGCTGTCAAAATATATATA